>WNWK01005100.1:0-127004 GCA_009830355.1 Cherax destructor | reverse complement strand
CCCTTGTCTTCTTGCTTCTAAGTTTCCCTTCAGCTTCCTGGAGCCCATAAACAAAGACTGATCTCTCTCTTCATTCTCCACTGCCTATCCCTATGTAACCCTGATTCGATTTAGTTGCCTCCATTGCAGCTTTCCTTTCTTCAATCTCTTCACTGTCTGTTATTCCTTGGCCCAGTGGCCTGTCACTTTCCCTTCTTAACTTTCCCTGTGCACTGCTGTGGTCTGTTAGGGCTTCTACGTATAGCTTAGCTCTCCCTTTACTACACTCCCTCGATTGTTCCTGATGTGATCCTCTCTTTCTCTCGGGCTCCACGATGGTCTGATATAGCCTCTGCATACAGTTTCACTCCGTTCTATACAGTCCTCTTCTTTGTGACTGAGGTAGCAGTTTCTGATACCATGTCCACATTGCTTTTTAGTTCTTTAGGCTGTTTCAAATTTTTCAGTTCTTCTTCTAATCTCTGTATCTTAGCCTCTGCTGTTGTGACTTGCTTCTCCCACTTCCTGCTTTCTGCAGCTATCCTCTCCTCCATTATCTTGCTTTCTGCAGCTATCCTCTCCTCCATTTTCATGCTAAGCTCCTCTAGCTTCCTTCCCCACTCATGTTCCTTTTCATGAGCTCTGCTGCCCAATCTTCCTTTGCAGACTCATCCTCCAGTCCCCTAGTTTTCCGTCCTCCTCTCTAGGACCCCATTTTTTTTTTATTTTTAAGATGCCACAAAATGAAAAAAATATGTATTTCTGTGTGGTTGTTTTGTGGTGTGAATGCCTGAGTGTTTGTGTGGGTGTGGAGGGAGGGAGAGGAGAAACTGAAGACAGTGGGGAAATGGAAGAGAGGTGGGAGGGGAAAGAGGGGGATTATGAGGAGAGAGTGAAGGAGGGAAAAGCAGAGGTGGAGAGAGAATGGGAGAGGAGAGGGGGAGGAGGTGGGTAGAGAGGGGAGGAGGTGGGTGAGAGAGGGGGTTCAGGGAAGGGAGTGGGGGAGAGGTGGGTGGAGGGAGCAGGGGGAAAGAGTGTGTGTGGGCCTGTGTGTGTGTGTTAGTTTTGTGTGTGTATGTGTATGTGTATGTGTGTGTGTGTTAGTTTTGTGTGTGTGTTAGTTTTGTGTGTGTGTTAGTTTTGTGTGTGTGTGTGTGTTAGTTTTTTTGTGTGTGTGTGTGTTAGTTTTGTGTGTGTGTATGTATGTGTGTGTGTGTGTATGTATGTTTGTGTGTGTATGTATGTGTGAATAGTAGTGGTGAAATTGTGTGTTATGGTGTATGGGTGTGTATGTGGAGTTTGCGAGTGACACGTTGTCTGCAGTGCTTCTCTACCTGGCCTGACCTGACACACCTGACCTACCAGTTAATGTGTGTGTGTGTGTGTGTGTGTGTGTGTGTGTGTGTGTTATTTAATACTAAGAAACTGTTCTTCAGTATTGCGTTATAATTTTCTGTTTTGATGTTATATATAATTTCCAACAGATTAAAGTAAGTACAGTATATGTTATTTCACCGAGTGCAGTGTTATTATTAAATTTTAACTGTCCATTTCTCTTGCTGTGTTATCACTTCCATTGACCTTGCATTTACTTTCTTTAGTGTTAATGTTAATTGCTCAGTGTTCCATCTTATTTTGTGTTATTGTGTTACAATTTCCTTATGAGTTGAATTAATTTTCATCTTATTTTCCTACTATTTCTAATGTGTTCATTCTATATGTTATTGTGTGCGTGTCTTTTTTCTCTTGTATCAAGCATTATATATTTTTATGCTATTTTTTGACCCATTTTGAATTTTACACTTTTCTACAAACATTATCTGCTTTTGTGCAAGTTACCTGTTTTACAAGTAAGATTACCTTATCATTGTTAGTGAGAGATTTTGTTCTTTGTTCTACATTACTGTGAGTGAATTACCTTATTTTGTATATTGTGTTCTGTTATTCTCATTATTGCATTTTTACTTTAAACAAGTTCACTCTTGCAATTTTGTTCAGTTACATAAATACTTTGTTATATTTTTGAGAGATTTATTTGTTCTAACTGTATTAAGTTAGAGTTAAGCTGTTTTTAATTTTATTCTTTGAAATTACACCATATTCTCCTTCAGTTAAAACGTTTCGCCTACAGATTAGGCTTCTTCAGTCAAATACAGAGGCGGCAAGCGTAGTAGTGAAATGATGTAATCAGTCCATCAACATTGGAGAAATAGTATTTGAGGTGGTCAGTCCCTCAGGCTGGAGAAGAGTTCAGCTCCATGGTCTGGAACTATATGAAGTTGGTGCATAAGAATGGAGTCTGAAATACTGTGGAAGGAGAGGTGGACGATCTCGAAGACGTTTCAGGGGACAGGATTCACTAGTTGAATTAATGGTAGGTCCCTCTGGAATCCAGTCCTTCTCACTCATAATTAGTACTTACGAGATGACGTGTGGAAGATGTCCTCTGTATCAAGAAACCTACTGTGTAAGCAAAACTTTTCGACAATAAAAATATCCAGCTGTTGCACATGTTTCTTAATTATCAACTTGTCAGTTTTTATGCCATTTTCAACATGACTGTCAGATACTACAGCAAAAGAGTATTTTGTTAGAGATCATTTTTATATATGCAGAGATAGTCCTGTATCATCTCTTTTTCTTTTACATAAACTCTTCTGTTGTATCGTAATTTTATATTTGATCTTGTTCGTTTTTTTTTTTCTGAAACAATGTCTTTATCACCTGTAATTAGTGGTGTTAATGTGATTGTGAATTACCTAATATAAGACATCCATTAACTGTCTCAGAATCCTAGTGGTTCTTTGTCGACTGACAGACATCCAAAAGTATGATGGCAACCCAAGCAGCCTTAAAGCTTGGTTCACGGCAATTAGAAATGCAGATAATAATGCCTCTGGTGGTCAAGCTTCAGAAGACGCTATAATTCGACTTGCTAAAGACAGTCTTACCAGATCTCCTTCGCCTGGAGAAGCTAGCAACTTCATCAACCGTGTTTTTGATGATTGTACAATTTGGTCACAGTATGAAACAATTTTTCGTGCTTATTATTTCCCAGCAACAACTTCTGATCCTTATTTCTTACTTCGTGAATTAATGAATACAACATCTACTGCAGATGAAGTACTAGGTGATTTCTCTACCCGTGTTTCTAAGTTGTTGAATCCGTTTAACGTGTCATTTCAAGCGTCAGCCTTCGTATGTCTAGCCTGTAAAGAGTTTGCCCTTCATACTGGCAAATTCGCTGCCTATAGTAGCATAAATTAAGCAGTTGTTACCACCTTCTGCTTTGTATGCGTACTCAGATAAACCCCCGACTGTAGAGATGGAATCCTTAACGGTCCTGATGCAGGCACGTGCAGTTGCTGCACCAGTTCCTTTTCTTTGTGTGAATCCTACACTCCATAGTTCTGCAACTCCTACTACATAATCTGTTGCCTGTGCAGCAACACAAGATCAAACATATGTCCTGTCATATCCATCGTCTAGGGCTAGTACAGCGAGTAATCGCTCCGGCGTTGTGCAGGAAGTGCAATATTAGTTACCGCAGTACCTTGTTACAATTGAAGACAAAATGGAAGTATTGAAGTAAATTGTACAGGTGCTTCAGAAAAAGAAGCTGAAAGTCCTCAGAATAACCTATCATACTGTATCTTCCATATGATGCATGATCATCATACATCTGAGTGTATTGTTGTTCAAGCAAGCACTTATTATGGATCCTTCCATGGTCGTCCCACCATGGCCACAGAAGAGGTCATAGAGGACGTAGTTCCCAGAATAAACAGAACTCTCCTCAGGTGTCAGGTCTGGGAAAATATGAGAGCCAAAATCAAAACAACCAGTTGTGACAGTAAGTGATAACGAGTACTCCATCCCCTTCCAGAATTCTTTTGATACCTTATGCAGTCTATAGGAAGAATTCCTCATTGATTACATGTTTCACATGTCTTTGGCGAAGACGTTTTTGGGCTGCAGTTGAACATATCTTCTCCAATGATGACTCATCTTGTTTGCATGTCCTTTCCAATGCCATAATAAGTCCTTTAGTCTAAGCTTCTGTGCTCAAATACATCCGTTCATGTGTTCATGGACTCTGGTGCACAAGTTAACACCATTAAATCTAGTCTGTTTAAGGATAAGTGACTACATTATGCCCTCCTCGTGTAACCCTTCCCCCTCCTAGTTGAGTGGTGGCTGCTTGCTCGAAGTTAGACCTCCCTCACCTTCATCTAAGGTAAAGAGTTTACTGCTTCTTTTCTTGTAGACAGGATCATTTTCCCTGGTGATCTACTTGGATTTGCATCAATACGAGACCTACATATTGTGCTTGATCCATACCAATGGCATGCCCGAATCGATGACATGGTCATACAGTTTTGGGGCAACCAGCATGGATCCAAGATCTGTCATACTGTATCAGACTATGAAGTTTGGATTAAGTAGTTACAGACTTGTGCATTTTCTAGTAATGTAACCAAGCGGTCAGGCCTGTCACTCCTGTCTGCAAACCAATCCCCATACTGGCTAATGTGCAGTCACCTCAGGTGATAGAAGAACTTCAGACAACCTTGGGTATTGAGATTATCATTGCGATGTATACTCTCCGTTGCGGCTAGTGCTCTCACTGGAATGTCAGTTGTTGTCCCTCATGTTCCAGATGGTGACAGTGTCCTAGATGACAGTGACTCATGTAAGATAAAGGGTTTGTCAAATCGCCCTTGAATATTGTAAGAGATAGTAAGATCCATTTCTTCCTTGCCAATACCTCTGGTCGGAGTGTCTGCCTCAGAGTAAACAGAACACTCGTTGACCTTGTTCACTATCTGTATCCTGTTTGGGTAGGGGACGAGTTGTCACCAGACCAGTGGGTCAGTGCTATTTCACCCAGGAAGAGCCCATCTACCCTATCAGTAGAGGAAAAAGCTCTAGCTCCTACTGACTTCCCAGATAAAGTTTCGAGTCTGTTGCATGTGTTAAACAAATGTAGAGCCACTGCCTTACCAGATGGCTTTAATGAACCTACAATATTCCACTTGAACCTAGTACCAGATCTATTTATGTACCTGTGTACAGAATGCCTCATTTTCAAGTTGCACTAATAATTCTAGTATCCAAAAAGGACAGAACTGGTGATTGAGATTTGGACGTTGAATGTTAAAATATCAGATAATTTTCCACTTACCGTTCTTCCTGACTTACTACGCAACACTCAGAGATAGCAGTCTTTTCCAACCTAGACATGTTACAAGGGTTTTGGCAAGTCCCTCTTCATGAAGATAGTCAAGTGCTAATCGCCTTTTCCAATCCAACAGCTCACTTTCATTTCCTCAGAATGCCCTTTGGGTTTTGCTCCTCACCTATCACATTTTCGAGGCTCATAACAAACATATTTCAAGGCCTCATTGGTAGCGCACTCATAAGGTACTTAGATGATGTGATCGTCATGTCCAAAGATGTGGAAATATATCATAAAAGACTTGATTTGGGCTTGGCAAACTTGAAAAATCCAATTTAAAGATGTAACTAGATAAATGTCAATTTTTCAGATCAAAGATTAAGTTCCTTGATCATACTGTTACCGACCAAAGAAAAGTAAATGCTGTCCAAAATTTTCAAGCCCCAAAAACAGTTGATGTCGTAAGATTCTTGGCAGGTTTCTATAGATCCTTCAATGCCAATTTTTCTTCTATTTCATCTCCTCTGAGTTGCTTAAGAAGGATGCTTCTTTCATTTGTACCTTCCATCAAAAAAGCATTTCACATATTAAAAAAGAAAAGCTAACTACTGTTTCTGTTTTGACATTCCCAAATTTTTCAAAGCCTAGTTAGTTCCATCAGCATAGATGGCATTCTAGTTCAAAAGACCGATAGCAAGTACAACCTAGTTACATTTGCTAGTCCTCATCAAGGCTGAATGTAATTATACCATAAATGACCAAAACGCATTAGCAATAGTTTGGGTTTTAAAGCACTTTCGAGACATTATATACCCCATTCATGTCTTGATAGATCACGCTCCACTGATTCCACTATTCCAGAACAAATAGTCTACTGGAAGATTAGCCAGATGGTCCTTGACCATTAAAGAGTTCAATCCACTTACTAGGCTAGTCAAATGTAGTTGCAGATGCCTTATCTCGACACATTAGTGCAGTAGTAGCTGATCCTCTTTTCAGTGAAGATGTAAAGAATGCTCAAAGAACAGATCCTATATGGTCTAGTGTGATTCGATTCCTTTTAAGGGAAGATCAAACTCTCTTTGAAACCACCAACACCTATCAGTCACTTTGTTATGAACCAAGAATTACTGTACCGCATAGCCAAGAGTACATCAGTTAGTAATTCAGAAGTCACCCTTCAAAGTTTCCATATTGCAGCTTTAAAGGAACTTGAGCTAGAGTGCCACAGCCACGGTGGTGTGGGATTCGTCTGTAAAAATCGGCATTTGTGCTAACTTTCCTATGGTGAATAAAAATATACCTAGTTGGATAAATCTATTCAAGCCAGCAGGCCAGTTGGTTAATGCACTGCCTTGTGAGTTTTAGGACTCATTTGCCACGGGTTCAAGCCCCACCCGTTCTGTGATTTGGGAGGACTTTTGTTAATTAATGTACTAGTGCTTGGAAGAGTTTCCTGTACACGTCATGGCAGCCGGCAAGATAAAGGCCCAGTTAAACATCACTCTTAAGGGCAAGCCTCAGCTCCAACATTTTTCCTTACCGAACAAGTAGCCACATCTATTACCCTCATTTTCCTTTATGCCAGCTTAAACATGGCTGTAGTTGCAGTCCGAGAAGCCCACTACTGCAGGGGTCTAGAGTATTCTGTGCAGGGGATGCAGCAATGTTGACACTGGGGAGACAAAGTGTGATGTTCAGACTCGGCTTCAAGAACACAAATATGCATGTAGGATGGATGATGATTAATTAGACACATGTGCAGCATCTGTGATGGATGGATGATGCCCACAAGGCATGCGTGGTCCACTGTTAGCTACACTACATCATGAAGTGGGGAGCAACGCAGCACCTGTTTTAGGACAGAGCCAAAAGCTGGATACTAAGGATGGGCAACATTCATCTTACTGAGACCATTGAGCAGAACAATGAACTGTACATGCTGCCTGGACCCATCCATCACTCACATAATTTACGATTCTTATATATTTAAAATGTTAACTACATGTGGCCCTTCTTACCTCGCTGACTTCGCCTCCCTTACCTCACCCCTTAACTTCTTCTTTGACCTCTTTGACCTCTCCTGTTACCTATTTCGAGATAACAAAAGGTGTTCGTTTACCTTATAAGTAAATGTATTTTTTTTTTGTATTCTTGATAAAGACCAGTCCTAGACGAACCGTTGGGGCAGTAATAAGGATTGCCATGCAATATAGTGCATTTTTCTCTTCTCAACATGTGTTGACGGCTTAGTACTATATTACTCTGACAATACAATATACTACTCCCTGAAGAAGATATTCCTAGAGGAGCACCAAATAAAAAGATCTATACTTTTTGGTTCCACAATGCAAAATCATATAATACAACAAAATAAATACAGGCGTGACATGAACGCTGGAAAGCAATCAACCAGGAGTCATATCCAATATGAATTCCTCATTTCCATCTATAATGAGAAGGGAGACTATTTATATAGCTTTTGATGTTTTAACTGAGTTGTATGGACGATCCCCTATGACCTATCGTTGCTAACACTTGGAAATTAGAAAATGCCAAGCATTTCAATACGCAACAGTACGTGTGAAAGCATACCTGACATAACAACACAAACAATGACTTATTGCTGATTGGACTAAGGCTATGACACACGCTTAAGTAGCACCACAGCTACACTCACTGCATCCACTGCCCAAACGCTGAAACAATATAATATTTCTGTGCCACTTTTTAAGACACCATGGTAGGAGAAGTGTCTTTAGACACAAATTTATCACCTAGAAATTCCTTTCGTCATTCTGGGAATAAGACTCCTCGCATTTTAGGAGGCGGGACACTCCCGAGAGTGGGACCCTCTTACAGTCTAGACTCCCACTGAAAATATAGCAGAAGTTAATGACAGCATTAACTGACTTGTTACAAACCACCGAAAAAAAAGATAATGTACGAATACGTATACACAGAAAATTTCGTTCATAAATCTCAACAAAAGCAAAAGAAAAAAAGGCGAGGAGGTAACTGAAGCAAGCGCATGACACATCCTGTCAACATTCATCACTGAACCAACTTAACATAACGAGAGTGACGCGTCAGTGTGACGCTCCGCAACACAGCGCATCTCGCGCAGTCACTCTTCCTCAGGAGAAATAAACATCTAAGCAGACTGCGCATACCAAGACCGACCAAAAATGTTGATAAAATGTTTATATTTGAATATGTGTGTGTGTGTGTGTGTACTCACCTATTTGTGGTTGCAGAGGTCGAGTCATAGCTCCTGGCCCCGCCTCTTCACTGATTGCTACTAGGTCCTCTCTCTCTCTGCTCCATGAGCTTTATCAAACCTCGTCTTAAAACTATGTATGGTTCCTGCCTCCACTACGTCACTTTCTAGGCTATTCCACTTCCTGACAACTCTATGACTAAAGAAATACTTTCTAACATCCCTCTCTCTCTCTCTGCTCCATGAGCTTTATCAAACCTCGTCTTAAAACTATGTATGGTTCCTGCCTCCACTACGTCACTTTCTAAGCTATTCCACTTCCTGACAACTCTATGACTGAAGAAATACTTTCTAACATCCCTTTGACTCATAGGAGTCTTCAACTTCCAATTGTGACCCCTTGTTTCTGTGTCACCTCTCTGGAACATCTTGTCTCTGTCCACCTTATCTATTCCTCACAGTATTTTATATGTCGTTATCATGTCTCCCCTAACCCTCCTGTCCTCTAGTGTCGTCAGGCCGATTTCCCTTAACCTTTCTTCGTAGGACAATCCCCTTAGCTCTGGGACTAGTCTTGTTGCAAATCTTTGCACTTTCTCTAATTTCTTGACGTGCTTGACCAGGTGTGGGTTCCAAACTGGTGCTGCATACTCCAGTATGGGCCTGACGTATATGGTGTACAGAGTCTTGAATGATTCCTTAGTGAGGTATTGGAACGCTATTCTTAGGTTTGCCAGCCGCCCGTATGCTGCAGTAGTTATCTGATTAATGTGTGCCTCAGGAGATGTGCTCGGTATTATACTCACCCCAAGATCTTTTTCCTTGAGTGAGGTTTGCAGTCTTTGGCCACCTAGACTATACTCTGTCTGCGGTATTCTTTGCCCTTCCCCGATCTTCATGACTTTACATTTGGCAGGGTTAAATTCAAGGAGTAAGTTACTGGACCAGGCTTGTAGCCTGTCCAGGTCTCTTTCTAGTCTTGCCTGATCCTCGACTGATTTAATTCTTCTCATTAACTTCACATCATCTGCAAACAGGGACACTTCTGAGTCTATCCCTTCCGTTATGTCATTCACATATACCAAAAACAGTACAGGTCCTAGGACTGACCCTTGTGGAACCCCACTCGCCACAGGTGCCCACTCTGACACCTCGTCACGTACCATGACTCGTTGTTGTCTCCCTGTCAGATATTCTCTGATCCATTGCAGTGCCTTTCCTGTTACGTGTGCCTGATCCTCTAGCTTTTGCATCAACCTCTTGTGAGGAACTGTGTCGAACGCCTTCTTGCAGTCCAAGAAAATGCAGTCTATCCACCCCTCTCTCTCATGTCTTACTTCTGTTACCTTGTAATAAAACTCCAGTAGGTTTGTGACACAGGATTTTCTTTCCCTGAAACCGTGCTGGTTGTCGTTTATAAGCTTGTGTCTTTCTAGGTGCTCCACCACTCTCCTCCTGATGATCTTCTCCATGACTTTGCATACTATACACGTCAGTGACACAGGTCTGTAGTTTAATGCCTCGTGTCTGTCTCTTTTCTTAAAAATTGGTACTACATTTGTCATCTTCCACGCCTCAGGTAGTTGCCCAGTTTCAATGGATGTGTTGAAGATTTTTGTTAGTGACACACACAACATCTCTGCTCCCTCTCTAAGGACCCACGGAGAAATGTTGTCCGGTCCCACCGCTTTTGAGGTATCGAGTTCACATAGCAGCTGCTTCACCTCCTCCTCGGTTGTGTGTATTTCATCCAGCACTTGTTGGTATATCTCCCTATTCTAAATTCCTGGAGTCCTTCCTGTCTCCTCTGTAAATACTTCTTTAAATCTCATGTTGAGCTCCTCACATACCTCTTGGTCGTTTCTTGTGAACTCCACACCTTGAAGCTCAGCCTGATTACCTGGTCCTTGACTGTGGTTTTACTCCTGATGTGGCTATACAACAGCTTCGGGTCAGACTTGACTTTTGATGCTATATCATTTTCATATTGTCGCTGAACCTCCCTTCTTACCTGTGCATATTCGTTTCTGGTTCTTCTGCTAATCTCTTTATTTTCCTGGGTCCTTTGTCTTCTGTACTTTTTCCATTTTCTCTATTACACTTAGTGTTTGCCTCCCTACACCTCTGAGTGAACCAAGGACTCGTTCTGGTCTTCCCATTACTTCTGTTTCCCTTGGGGACAAACCTCTCCTCTGCCTCTTTGCATTTGGTTGTCACATATTCCATCATTTCTTTTACTGGTTTTCCTGCCAATTCTCTCTCCCACTGAACGTCTTGTAGGAAGTTCCTCATGCCTGTGTAGTCCCCCCTTTTGTAGTTTCGTTTCTCCCTTCCTATTCCTGCTCCCCTCTCCACTTGTAGCTCAACTATATAATCAAAACACAGAACCAAATGATCACTAGCTCCAAGGGGCCTTTCATACGTGATATCCTCGATGTCCGAACTGCTCAAGGTGAATACTAGGTCTAGTCTTGTTGGATCATCCCCACCTCTCTCTCTCTCTGGTAGTGTCTCTAACATGTTGATGCATGAGGTTTTCCAGTACCACATCCATCATCTTGGCTCTCCATGATTCAGGACCCCCGTGGGGCTCCAGGTTTTCCCAGTCAATCTCCTTGTGATTGAAATCACCCATAACTAGTAACTTTGCTCTCCCCATGTGGGCTCTTCTGGCTACCTCAGCTAGTGTGTCTACCATTGCTCTGTTGCTCTCGTCGTATTCTTCTCTTTGCCTCCTGCAGTTCTGTGGCGGGTTGTACATTACAGCAATTACCACCTTATGGCCCTCAGACTGAATTGTTCCTACTATGTAGTCCCTTTCGCCCATTTCATCCATTCCTTCCACTTCCTCAAATCCCCACCTGTTCTTAATAAGCAGTGCAACTCCTCCTTCCCCTCTGCTCCCTCTATCTTTCCTGAGGATTTGTTATCCGGGTGGAAAGATTGCATCTGTTATCATCCTGGTGAGTTTCGTTTCTTTGAGTGCTATATGTCTGGGGATGTCTCCTTTATTCTTTCATGCCACTCCTCACATTTATTTGTTATACCATCTGCATTTGTATAACAAACCTTCAACTTCTTTTCTAAAACCGTAGTCTGGGGGGTACGTTGGGGTTGGGAAAGTGGGAGATCTGATGGGGAACTATGGGTGGTTGGTGTGAAGGTGGAGTTTGTAATGAGGTGGGTGGAATCATTGGGTATGGCATGTGTGTTTTGGGTTAGATTGTTTTGTTGCATTGGGGTTGTCCAGGTTGGGGGACATATAAAGGTGGTTGTATTAGAGCTTCCTCCTGAGTCTGGGTTCTCCTGTCCATCTCTCCTCCTTTTGTCTCTGTACCCTCTCTTTCAGTTTCTGTCTTTCTTCCCGTGTTCTGTCGCGGTCGAGATACACCCTCCGGTACTCTGACATATCCCTTAGTCTTGCTTTCTCCTGCAGGATCCTGTTTCGAGTCAATTCTGCTTTGAAAATCACTTTGACTGGCCGGATTCTTCCGTGTGTGTGTGTGTGTGTGTGTGTGTGTGTGTGTGTGTTTGTGTGTGTGTTTGTGTGTGTTGTATGTGCTATGTACTAATCGTCAGTGTGTGTATTTGCTATGTACTAATCGTCAGTGTGTGTATTTGCTATGTACTAATCGTCAGTGTGTGTATTTGCTATGTACTAATCGTCAGTGTGTGTATTTGCTATGTACTAATCGTCAGTGTGTGTATTTGCTATGTACTAATCGTCAGTGTGTGTATTTGCTATGTCTTATTCCTCAACAAAAGAGTACATATTAAAAAACATTAGGATGAATAAAAGAAGGCTGTTTGAAGACAATTTTCAAACAGTCTCTATGAGAACACTCAAAAGTTTTTTTTTCAGTCCTTCAGCGCTCTTCTCACTTTAACTGATTGTGCTTTCATGCTCATACAGGGCTCTTGATCCAAGGAATAAAATAGCCACCTCTTCCGTGGATCAAATTTGATAACCTCCCAATCGTCCGGCGCTGTTTGACCCTCCTGAGATTAACGCTTCCCAATTAATAATAATAATAAACTATTCTCATTTAAACACCATTGTGAAGTTTTATTATTAATATTATTATTATTATTGCGGAGCTGTATGACCTTTTAGCGCCCAGGGGCCAGAAACCCAGTATATATCGTGACTAACTTGTCTTATCAAACACATCACGAGACAATCAAAACAATATTAAATCCACTAGCTACATTAAAAAAAAATATCTATGATTAGTATAGAGTACTCTCGTAACACAACCAGAACCCGGATAAATATGGGCACTTACCCATTCTGCCGCATGCATTGAACTTCGAAAGAGATTTTAGAATGCTCAACAATTCGCAAACCGGCGAAATTCTTTGCAAATATTATTTCTCGCTCCACAACAGGATTCGAACTTGCACACTCTGCATCAAAGTACGTAGTATTTATGCCACTGAGCCAGATCCCAGATACGTATGGGCGCCTAACCCAAGCTAGGCGGTCACTCCCATACCTTGGGACACAAGGTTAGTGATAAGTTATTTCATCAAATCCTGCCACATGCAGTGAATATCGAAAGATATTTTGAAATGCTTAACAATTCGCAATCTTGCATCTGGCCGAGTGAGGTAGAGTTTGAACTCTGCTGTGATTAGAGTGTGCAAAGTTTGTAATCCGTTCTGAATTGTTAAGGATAATGTTTGTAATATAATTTCGCCCTATTTGAATTGTTAAGGTATATATATTATATATATATATATATATATATATATATATATATATATATATATATATATATATATATATATATATATAGAGGGAGGTACCACCTCTAGAACTTTATTGGGGACCCTCATCCTCAGAGAAGACGATAAACGTACCTCAGGGAAAACTTGAGGTTCTCCCCGGAGCTGTTTGAATATTTTCTTCTCCTACCACCCCCTATATATGTTATATGAGTGCTTTATTAATAGACAGAATACATTGACAGAAAACACAAACATGAACATGAATACAATGGTACAATATATCAAAGATTATGAATCTCCTCCAGCTCCTCCGAAGCCGGACGCGAGCCCAGTATGCACCATGCATTGTCCCTCTGAATGGCCACGCTGAGGCGCTGGAACATGAAAGTGGCTGCCCTTGGGTCCCTGGTGGTGTCGATGAGTCTGGAACCCAGTGGGTTTCTGATCCCACTGGGACAAATTGATACTGTTGGCTTATGTCCCTGTACTTGCCGATCTTGTACTCCTCCCTGTGGTCAGCAGCTCCTCCCTGTCGCCCAACACTGTGATGGATGTAGGTGTCAGCCAGTGTCGACACACAGGTATAATCCCATGCTAAGAGCTTGCCATTCTTCCAAGGATAGATGGTGATCCCGTCGGGGCGGTTTGCTGGGTTGTGGGCGTTGTTGGCTGCTAGTGATCGGGGCTCTCTTTATGCTGGGCATCCAGCTGTAGCGAGGGTTCTCTTTATGATGTCGTTGACTTCATTGTGTCTTGCATGCCAACCCTTGGTTTTAGAACAGTTAAGACCATGTAGACCATATTGGTCGGCTTGCGCATCGCTGCAAATACACGTATATTCCAGCGTGTGAATTTAGCGGCTGAAATGGGAACTGTTTGGAGTATATATATATATATATATATATATATATATATATATATATATATATATATATATATATATATATATATATATATATATATAAATATATATCAATAACAACACTGCGACTAGCCGAGGTTTTTGAACCCATGTCGTTTTGGCCCGTCCTATGGTGAGTAAAAATCCCACATGACGCTCTAACCCACAGGACCAAGCAATCTTACAAGAATCACACCCAGCAGAGCTAGGTGTTTTACCGTGATCCGAAGACATACGGTGGAGTGGGTGCCTCTGAGCTAATTTCATTCTACTCCCCGTTTGGTGTACTAGTCTCCACGAGCAGTATTTTATATTATTGTAATCATGAAGGAGTGGTATTGAATCAATAACAAGCATCTGCGACCCTAGCCGAGGAAGTTTGAATCTAAAAGGTGTTTACCGTATCCGAGGACATAGGTGTGGTGCCTGAGCTCCATTCTACCCGTTTGGTGTGCTGCCCACGAGCGTTTTTATTGATAAAAATTTCCGAAAATTCAACACATGACACTCTAAAGAACAGGACAACGCAATCCTACAAGAATCATGCACCCAGCAGAGAAAGATGTTTTACAGTGATCCGAGGACATACAGTGGTGTGGGTCCTTTGTCTTCTATACATTTTTCATTCTCTAGTGCACTTAGTTTTGGCCTCTCTGCAAGGGCTCGTTCTGGTCTTCCCATTATTTTTGTTGACCCTGGGAATGAACCTCTCCTCTACCTTCTTGCATTTTGTTGTCACGTATTCCATCATTTCATTTACTGAATTTTCCACCAGTTCTGTTTCCCACTGAACCTCATGCAGGAAATTCCTCATGCCTGTGTATTCTATTATTTTGTAGTTTGGCTTCTCTCATCCTACTCTTCCTGCTTTTCTCTCCTCTTGTAACTCTAGCTATTCGACGCTCAGAACCACGTAATCTCTAGCTCAAGGGGCCATTCATATGTGATGTCCTCAGTGTCCGAACTACTCAGTGTGAATATGAGATCCAGCCTTGCTGGTTCATCCTCTCCTCTTTCTCTCTTGTAGTGTCCCTAACATGTTGATGCAAAAGGGTTTCCAGTACCACTTCCATCAGCTTAGCCCTCCATGTTTCTGGTTCCCCATGTGGTTCCAGGTTTTCCCAGTCAATGTTCTTATGATTGAAGTCACCCACAGCTAGTAACTTTGCCCTACCCATGTAGGCTCTTCTTGCCATCTCAGCTACTGTATCAACCATTGCTTTGTTGCCCTCATCATATTTTTGTCTTTGTCTCCTGCTGTTCTGTGGTGGGTTATACATAACTGCAATCATCACCTTGGGATCCCAGTCTGAAGTGTGCCTCTGTAGTTTCTTGCTTTCCCTATGTCCCCTTTCCTGGAAGGGCATTATGGGAGTCTATTGTGTAGGGTAGGGTGGTGTCTATTAGTGTGTAGTGTGGTTTGTTTTGGGATAGTATGTTTGGTTGCATTGTTCTGTGAATGGTTGTGCATGCTGCTCCTCCCGACTCTGGTTGTCCCCTCTTGACTAGAGCCTTGTCTCTCTTTCTTGCCCCTTTCGTCTTTGTATCCTTTTTCTTAGTTTCTGTCGATCTGTTCTTGCTCTGTCGTGATCTACGTACACCCTCTGGTATTTTGCTGTTTCATTTAGCCTTTAGCCGTGCTACAGGATCCTGTTCTACACCGTTTCTGTCTTGAAAATCAATTTGACTGGCCGATTTCTTTCCCTCAAGTATCTCTCTATTCTCTGAAAATTTATTAGCTCAGTCATATTTTCTATCTCTTTCTTCCAATCGTCTTTCTTTGTATGTACTCCCTTTGATCTCCTGAAACCCATGAGTAAAAACTGACCTCTTCCTCTCCTCCTCCCATTGATTTTTCCTCCACATTTCTGGGTCCTATTTAAGCACAGCTATTGCTGGTTCCTTATCATTTCCTGGATCTCTCGGTGACCTTGTCACGCTTTTGCAGGGGGGCCTATCAGCTTCTCTACCTTCCCCATTTCCATTCATTTACTGCTGTCCCTGAGCCTAGAAGCATGCCACTTTTGTTCCTTGACATTTCCTGGTGGCCTGATAGGGCCTCAACATAAGACATAGCTCATTCCTTCTCTTCGGTCCCCTCGTTGGATATTGGCGTACCTGCTCCTGTTGGCACGCCCCTTCCTTTTTGGCTCTATATCTTTCTTCAGCATTTTCAGTTCATGTTTAGGCTTTGTATTTTGGCTTCTGCAGCTATGACTCGCAGCTCACTTCTTGCTCTCTGCATCCATCCTCTCTCCATTTTAGTTACAAGCTCTCTTAGCTTTCTTTCCCACTCTTGTTCATCTTTCTCCTTAGCTCTTCTGTTCATTCTTCCTTTCCAGGCCCATCCTCTGCTTCACTTAGTCTTCTACCTCCCCTCTGGGGTCCCATTTTTTTCTCAGTGAAGTTCCTAATATTAACCTCTCAGTGAAGTTCCTAATATTAACCTCTCAGTGAAGTTCCTAATATTAACCTCTCAGTGAAGTTCCTAATATTAACCTCTCAGTGAAGTTCATAATGTGTGTGTGTGTTTGTGTGTCTGTGTACTCACCTATTTGTACTCACTTACAGATGGTTTCAGGGTCGATTCATAGCTCCTGGCCTCTTCGCTAGTCACTACAGATCAGTCTTTTGAGGTATGATAAAGCTCCAAGCAATGTAAGGATCCTGCCTCCACTACTTCAGTCTCCAATTCTTCCACTTCCTGACAACTCTAAAGTTAAAAAAATATTTCCTAACATCTCTATGACTCATCTGAGTTGTGTCCTCTTGTTGCTGTGTCTCATTTCTGAAACATTCTAACCCAGTCCACCTTGTCAGTTTCTCCCAGTATTTTATACGTTGTTATCATGTCTTCCCCATCCCTCCTGTCCTCTAGTGTCATCAGGTTGAGTTTGCTTAACGTCCCTTATTGCCGGGACTAGCCTTGTTGTAAACTTTTGCCCTTCCTCCAATTTTTTGACGTGTTTGACCAGGTGTGGTTTCCATATTTGTGATGCATACTTCAATATGGGCCTGAATTATGGTGTACAGTGCAGTGAATGACTCCTTTCTTAGAAGTTGAAACACTATTCTCAGATTTACCAGTTGCTTATATGCTGCAGCTGTTATTTGGATGATGTGTGCCCCAGCCTCAGGGTATGTGCTCAGTATAATGCTCACCCCATGATCCTTTTCTTTAAGTGACATTTGCAGCCTTTGACCCTTTAGCCTGTAAATGTCTGCAGTCTTCTTTGTCCTTCCCCAAACTTCATGACTTTGCACTTGGTGGGGTTAAACTCAGAGCCATTTGTCGCACCATGCTTGTAGCCTGTCCAGATCACCTTGAAGTCTTACCTGACCCTTGTTCGCTTGTATTCTCCCATTATTTTCACATCATCAGAGAACAGCGACACCTTTGAATCTATTCCTTCCATCATATCATTCATATATAAAAGAAACATCACCGGAACTAGGACTGACCCTTGTAGAACCCCACTCGACAAATGCGCCCACTTTGACACCTCATCAAATACCAACACTCGTTGTTTCCTTCCTGTCAGGTATTCTCTGATCCACTGCAGTGCTTTCAATACTATTCCTGCCTGCTCCTAGTTTTGGAACCAATCTCTTGTGTCGTACGGTGTCGAAAGCCTTCTTACAGTCCAAGATGAAATCTACCCATCCTTCTCTCTCCTGTCGTATTTCTGTTACTTTGTCATAGAAATCAAGTAGGTTTTTGACACAGGATTTCCCACCAATACTTTCCTATATCCTTTCTAAATCTAAACTTATCTAATTTGAATCCATTATTGCGGGTTCTCTCTTGGAGAGATTCCTCAAGACTTTATTTATATCCCCTTTGTTAATACCCATCTTCCACTTATACACTTCGATCATGTCTCCCCTCATTCTTCATCTTACAAGTGAATGTAATTTAAGGGTCTTCAATCTTTCTTCACACGGAAGATTTCTAATGCTATATATTAATTTAGTCACTCTACGCTGAATGTTTTCTAACGAATTTATATCCATTCTGTAATATGGAGACCATAGGTGAGGCCTAACTAACGATGTATAAAGCTGTAGTATAACCTCTGGACTTCTGTTGCTTACACTTCTTGATATAAATCCCAGTAATCTGTTTGCCTTATTACGTACGCTTAGGCATCGCTGTCTTGGTTTAAGGTTGTTGCTTACCATAACCCCCAAGTCCTTTTCGCAATCTGTATGGCTAAGTTCTACGTTATTTAACTTATATGTGCTAGGGTTATGGACACTCCCGAGCTTCAGAACCTTGCATTTATCTACATGGAACTGCGTCAAAATCCTCCTGAAGTTCCGTGACATCTACTTTGAATAAATTATCCTACCTATCTTCGTGTCATCGGCGAATTTGCTCATATCGATAGTAATTCCCTCATCAAGGTCATTGATATATATTATAAACAACAACGGGCCTAAGACTGATCCCTGTAGAACGTCACTTGTTACAGATCCCCACTCGGATTTAACCTCTGCTTCCTATTGGTGAGCCATGACTCGATCCATGACAGCACTTTTTCCCCAATGCCATGAGCTGCCACTTTCTTTAACAGTCTCTGGTGCGGTACTCTATCAAAAGCCTTACTAAAATATAAATAACCAATATCAAATTCTTTATCGTGATCCTGCACATCCACGTGGGCGAGATACTAAAACAAAGACAGGCACCTAATTACCCCCACATACAGATGAGTATTTGGCGTCTGCATCATAGGTGTAGTTTAAATCCTCCTTGTGGTGTTTTCTGATTATGTCGTATGATGTCTATATCACAGATATTATTTCATCTTCTAATCACACATTCCAGTTGTCACTGACCCAGTTCCATCAATATCGTGGTATTCACACTTTTTTCATTAGCACTATCGTCAATAACCTCGACCTTATGACACTAATTGTATTCACAGCTCACCTCTGGTAACACCACGGCCATCAATCTCCAGATATTTTCACTTTTTTTCCGATTGGTGGTCACAATTTTGACTTGTTGATAATACCCTTTTTTTTGTGATGACTAGTGTCAATACTGCTGCTGCTCGTTGCCCCTCACTCAGGATTCCAGTTAAAACACCCAAATTCAAATTAAGTTGTAAAATATTTGACCTTAGGACATTTTTCAGACTGAAAACCTTATACTCTTGAGGGATGTTCACTGACTAGCAAATACATAAACCGCTGACAAGACCCTGGGTCCACACCTGGAGCACTAAATGCTGGTACCACTGTTTTGAGTGTACTGCCTTGAGTGTGTGTGTGTTAGTTAGTTAGTTACCATTTTGTTCTAGGCACATGTCGATTAGACACTAGGCCTGTTGTATGTGTGTGTGTGTGTAAGGAAACACTTCGAAATGTTTCCGCCCCGCCGGGAATTGAACCCGGGCCCTCCGTGCTGCGTTCGTATGTGTGAGAGAGCGCGCGCGCATGGGTACTTGCGTTATAGCCAGAGTGGTCAAATAAGCCGATATTTTTTTTTAAAAATTAGTCATATAATCACGTACATTTTCAACGGATCTCAGTTTTTAATTTTGCTTCCATACTTACATTTCTGGAAATTATTTGGATTTATCGTTACTAAGAGTTGTTAATTACATGATGTTACGATTATTTTTTTCTGAGTTATTGAAAATTTGTAAGCACATGTGTTTTATATGCCAAGTCCTCTATTTGGGACTATAAACTCCAACATATATTCATTCTTTCTACATTATCAGTTCCCTAAAAACGACAAAACTAGTTAAAAAAGAGATAAATATCAATAATAATGAAAATGGTAGCCTCGTCATATTTATCGTTAAACTGAAATTTACAAATCAAGCAAGGCGTACCCATTAGCAGTAATATTTAACAAGTAATTTGAAGAGACAGGGATCTAAATGTCTGGAAATAAGACACACAGTATTACTTCAAATATCGTCCCATTTGCCGAACATTAATTTTCAATAAACAAATGAAGACTGTTATCATGGACTGGATAGTAACATTTCTGGAAGATAACTGATAGAAGAAAATCAGCATTGATATTGCAATGAAAGATCATGCCTAACAAACTTAATATATAACAAAAAAATGGATGAAGCAGTCCCCATGGAGTAGTTTACCTAGAAGTCCAGAAAGCTTCCACAGAACACTACAACATGGTAGAGTTGTACCAATCTCAGAAGTGTCCAAGTGACCTGATGAGGGGAGTTCCTCGGTTATCGTGACCTGATGAGGGCTCGGTTATCGTGACCTGATGAGGGGAGTTCCTCGGTTATTGTGACCTGATGAGGGGAATTCCTCGGTTATCGTGATCTGATGAGGGGAGTTCGTCGTTATCGTGACCTGATGAGGGGAGTTCCTCGGTTATCGTGACCTGATGAGGGGAGTTCCTCGGTTATCGTTCCTTGATGTACTCCTTTTACTAAATACATAAATGATCTTGAAATGAGACAAATATTTCAATTTGCAAAATTCGGGGATGTCACTAAATTTGAAATAAACGCATTATCCATGGTTGAACAGGAACATTCAAAGACCTGTGGATAGGTTGGTTCATTCAATCTTTTGAAGTGAAAAATTGTGAATGTGAATGTGAATAAAATCTTTCAAAGACAATAAAAAATCCAAGACAATGAAAAAACAAAGCAGAACCTCTTAACAATAATAAGCAACGACCTTAAGTAGACTAAACAAAGTCTATCTGCCAGCAGCAGACAAAATAATTTTAGATTTCATATTTTTAAGGTTCGAGTGAAAAATACCAGAAAGAGTTCTGACTATTACACACTAGGCATCACCAAGAATATATTATTTAGTTTTGGTTTTCGAATTACAAAAAATGTTGATAGGCTAGAGAGGGTGCAGCGATGGGCTACAAAGCTCATACCATCATAGGAAACAAGCCACGTGCTCTCTGTGGTATGGGAGACTGCGAGGAAATCCCATTTAAACTTTTGAGACGTAAAATGGATTTAATATAGTCAAAGACGCAGGTACGTAGAGAGTCAGAACAAGACAATGGAATAAAGCTTCGAGGTAAGAAGTGCAACGCATTATAGATGAAGATTTCTACTGACTTGGATCATTGGAATAGACTGCCCATTGAAACTGTAAGTGCAGTAACGATAGTCATTTAAGAACCAGCTGGACAAGCACTCTGCAAATATTAGATTCAACTGCAGACTACAGGGTTTGACTGTGTTCAGCGGAATTCTGATGTTCAGAAACTTACTTTACTTGACAACAAGCCTCCTCGGGGATGACAGCAGTAGGAAATAAGTAGTAATTTTAGTGACAGAAGTTGTAGCAGAGGTAGTGGAAGTAACCATGGAAATCAAACTCCCTCTCAACTCTCTAGACTGAATTATAAGTAGTTAAATAGTAGAAAATACGTCTGAGGAAATGACCTCGATTTGGAGCGTGATGTCTATCTGCTGTCTGCTTTTGTCGTAGACATCCATGTTTGTTCTTAGGGAGAGAGAGGGGGAAGGGAAGAATGAAGACAGACGCACTAGGCCAATATAATGGATGATTGCGAGATTCCCGTACAGGTCGTGAGCGGTGGTGACCAAGAGGTGACGTCACCGCTGAGACCCGCATCTTCAACCTGTTCTCAAAGGTCAAGCCTCAAGAATCCTCAAGAAAAAAGAGGAACAAGGAGTGATCTCATCCA
The DNA here is from genome assembly GCA_009830355.1 of Cherax destructor. Lineage (NCBI taxonomy): Eukaryota > Metazoa > Arthropoda > Malacostraca > Decapoda > Parastacidae > Cherax > Cherax destructor. The sequence goes on along the minus strand of WNWK01005100.1, from coordinate 105,319 downwards.
CTTAATTAAGGCTGTCATTTTCAGCGATTTACGAGCGAGCTAGCCGCCTTGATGGTGGAATTTACAAGTGTTTACATGTTGTATATATTCACATACTTGGTTTACAAAGTGCTTGTTTTTTTTACACCCATTTACCTTTGCACCTGTCAGAGTATTTACTTTACACTGCTTTTTCAATTTCCATCTGACTTCCTGTCTAAATTGCAACGCCCAAATAGCTCTATTTACAATTTTTCACCACCATTTCCGCACCCGTCATGTAAACACCAAAATGGCTCTGCTCTACGATAATGACAGAGAAAATGGTTTTGTTTTTATACCTCCTCGTCTCTCTTCTTCTGTTTGTAGCGCCATTGTTATGGTAATTAGTACTGGAGCCTCCAGAAGCCTGGCATGGTCTCCGGGACGGTGGGTAGTATAGTGTTTATATTCTCTCTCTCTCTCTCTCTTTGTTCCCTCTTTCACTTCGATTATCTCAAGTTTTTTTTTGTGTATGTGTGTCTCTGTGCGTGTGTGTGTCTTCACCTGTTTCTTCATGTCGGTGTCGATTCACAGCTTCTGACCCGCTTCTTAGCTACTTTCAGACAGTTGTAATGTTCCTTGGCCTTCAGGTCTCAATTATTCCTACTCTTGAAACTATGTACGGAGTTGGCCTCCACTGCCTTCTCGTCTCACTCCTTCCACTCACCACTGAGGCTACAGTGAACCAGCTGTTATGTACACTGGCCGGCTAGTTTTAGGACTCCTGCCGTGGGTCGAGCGCTACCCGATCTGTTGATTTTAGTAAATACTTCATGCTAGCTTCTTATGGAAAGCTATAATAAATACAAGATTTGTATCAAAGTGGAAACTGTGTGTGTGTGGCTCCACTCACCACTCTGTGACTGGAAAAGTATTTCCTAACATTCCCATGGCTCGTTTGACTGGTATCTGTTTCTTCAAGGGGAAGTGGATTGCCTTAATGCCAATGAAGGGCATACCCTTCACATACCCTTCCCTTTCTGGAATCAAAGCTGTTTGCCTTCCATTCTCAGGTGTGTATAGCCCTACGGATTTGGCGCTTCCCAATAATAATAATAATATTTGGCATCTGTGCTCCCTGTCCTAGTCAGCTCGCATCTTAAATTCATCGTTGTATACTGTGTCTAGAGTCCTGCCTCTGAGGTCGTTAGATTAAAATCCTTAAGTCTCTCTCCATAAGCTATTTATTCTAGTTCTGGTATCACTCTCGTTGTGAACGTTTAGATCATCTTGAGCTTCCTTGCATGCTCTGTTATGGGTCTAACATATACATATATAAACGATAGGGAGTCCGGTAAGTGTGGAACAATAGGGAAACATGAAAAAGAAGGAAATAAGTTTTTTTGTTAACAGTTCGTGTTGAATGTGCCCATTATTATTACTCATACACGAATGCAGACGAGATATCCTGTCAAGAAATACACATTGAAGGGTATTAGAAGTGATTGTGCTACATGTGTGGGTGATGCACTCCCTCGAATGTACAACACCCAAAATTCTCTCAGCGTAGACCAGCCCCTTCAACTGAGCCCCGTTTGTGAGAGCGGGGCTTCTCGCCAGCCATTCCACATGTCCTCGACGTCTGTCCTGTGAGCCTTTGATTCCTAAATGATTCCCTGAGAGTAGTGAGTTGACCTGTAACGGTTGTAAATTAACCTGTCACAATATTGAGTTGATCTGCGCCAGTAATAAGCTGATTTGTGACAGAAGTGAGTTGACCGGTGCCCTGTGAGGATATGGTTAGTGAATTCTCTGTGTTAGTGCATCTGAAGTACCTTTAAGTGAAGGCAGAGCCAAAGGACATTAGAAAGCAGGCACAACTTCTTAGGAGAACAAGAAGATTCATGCCGGAATATGAAAGAGGATACCAGCCAAAATTAATATAAAATGGTCAGTAAGAAAGAATTGAACTTAAAGATACAGAAATTTATAATTCCTTCGCTGTATTGCCGGCAAAATGGGGATCAGCTATCGAGGACAAAACAATAAAGGAAAGAATATACTTGTAGCTGGGTATTATCATAATTAATTTAAGGAGTTTTATTTATAACAGGGATAGGAATAATAAACAGAGCATGTGTTTTCCTGAGGTTGATGTGTAAGATGTTGTTAGTAGAGTAGGAAACGTAATGGCTAATAATGACAGCTACCTTATTATCTGCCTTAAAGCTGGAGGTAATGATGGTGAGAATTCTTTTAGAGATGATCTTCTGAAGGAAAAAAAGAACCTGATTTTATGTGTTCATTACTGTCACTCTGACCTAGACAGCAACCAAGGAAGACTTATTTAGGACTAAAAAATGTTAATGTGTCACAAAATGATGATATCGAAATGAGAGGGAATTTCAATTTCAGTTAAAGTGATTGAATTCTTTGACTGGGAATTTATAATTCAACGATTATTTATAGGTAGTTCAGGATAGCTTTTTGAAGCAGTTTGTAAGAAAACCAATTAGAAGTAACGTGCTTTACATAGTTTTAGCGGACTATGAGACTCAAGAAATACTATCTAGTGATCATAGAAGAGCTTGGCACAAGTGATCACAAATTAACACTGGATGAACGATAATAATGAAAATGCAGCAGCAAAGGTGAAAGATTCTTGCTTTGCAGATTATAATGGACTTATGGAGCACCCAACTACCACTGAATTGGGCGATCTGGCTAGTGATTCTATCGATGAAAATCTTACAAAGAGTGACAAAGAAAACTTTCAATATGACGTTCATCTAAATAATATACAAGCTGCCAAATAACTTATACATTACTGGCATCGTTAATTTTCCAATAATTTCGATTTTGCTTTATTTATTCTCAATCCCATAGCACTCCCAAAAACTCCTATTATAACCCCTACATTACCCAATCCCTCCGCATTCCCCACCAAAATGGTGGTGTCATCAACATACCCTGTGATGCCTGTCGCACTTCCAAACCCTTCCGCTTCTTCTCATACCCCTTATTGTATCAATCTATAAAAAGGGTCCTGCACACACGCAAAGAGGAGAATTTGCGACAGGGGGACAGGGGGACAGGGGACAGCCCTGTCGCAAACCTCTCTCCATTCTAACCTCCTTCCCCACTTTCCCATTTACCTGTACACACACACACGCACCTGTATACAACGTTTCAACCCATCTAAGGACCCCACTACTAAAACCCTATTTTTCCAATACTTTCACTAACATACCTCTGTCCACACAATCGTATGCACCCTCCCAATCCACCGCTAACACCCCCCCTGCTCTATTCTCAATAAATTCCTAATTTGACAATGCCCTTCCCTCATATTGCACCCCGGTATTCCCCGTTGACCTGAAGCCATTACAACATCCAATACACGCTTCATCCTATTAGCTAATATACACACAGAAATTTTATAGTCAGCACATAGGAGAGATATAGCACGATAATTCTTTATTGTTGTTGCCTCCTTTCCCTTCGGCACCAGCACCACCACTCCTATATTCTGGTCCCCCCCATGACACCATCATCCTTCATTCTATTAAACACACTCGTCAGACATTTCCGCATCGCTGACAGCCGATTTCCCCACAATACATCCCCTATCCCTGCCTTTATCCTGAAAGTATGAAACCTTTCATTCTGCACCACGCACAGCTGTTCTTAAAATCCCGCCACCTCCACCTGATGTGTCCCCGCTCCCCTGTCATTATATCCCCTTAATTGTTCTTCTAGATAATGCTGTAATCCATACCAGTATTGACCATCGATTTGAGCCTTCCTTAGATAGTAATCTCTGATAGCCTGTTTCACTTGTTTATGCCACCACCGTGTGATGTCTCCCTCCCGCTTTCCATCCCTCCATAGCACTGTCCACCACTCCACAAAATTTTCCCGGCTACCATCGTTATGTAAAAACCTCACACCACTATGGTCAGAAAACCCAACATCTATATTTTGTATACATACCACATGCACCGCCTTGGAAACATATACCCTGTCCAAGTGAGCTGCATACCCACGTCTCACAAAGGTGTGTTCAACTTTCCACCCATCACCACACACCACGTCCACCACACCTACCGCTCCTAAAACCTTCCTTAGCAATCCCAATACACAGCCTGCCCCCCTGGGTTCTACATCCTTGTGGCGAATTACGCAGTTCCAGTCACCTCCTATAATGGTAATGACTGGCATACCACGCAACCCATATATCAAAGTTTCCCTAATAAAGTCCTCCTTCGCTTTCCTACAATTCACGGCCGGCATGTAAACTCCCACAAACATCACCCTATCTTCACCCCAGAATCCCTCTACATGTCCCATCCTACCCCCACCTCCCTCCTCCCATGTCAATAGTTGAAAGGGACTGGACTCCCGGATTCCTATTGCCACCTCGCCCTTGAAATTAGCCGACCCACCTGCAGACACCTAGAACCCATTCAAACGCAATTCATACCCAACACGATAGTTATGTTCCTGAATTATACACAAATCTACTTTCATCCTTTTCAATGTTACCTCCAGTCACCTTCTCTTGACCTCAAACCGGAGGCCATTGACATTTATATTAAGGCACCTGAACGTTGCATCGGGAGTTTTCCTCGGTGTCTTTGCAATTTCTGCACACTATCTTTGACAATCCCTGCCTTGACACCCTTATCACTGGTCTTATCATTCACACTATCCATATGCTTCTTACTGTCCATACAAACATCCTTGCTTCTTACACTACCCTTACCCCCATGGGCTACCTCCACCCAAGGTTTCTTGGCCCTTTGTGCAGGCACTAATATGTCCTCCTCTTCAGGCTCACCAGGCCTTTTCCTGGAGGATTCAGAGGCCTCCATGCCCTCACCATCATGAGAACAATGCACTTCCGCACTCACAACCTTGACCGGTAGGATTATCTCCTCCACAACCTCATTCACACATTTCTCCACAGTCTCCATCACATTCTCCTCAGGCACTACTCATACTTACAATCGGGGTCATCAGGCCCTCCAACAGACTAGGTAATAAATGCTGCAAATCCCCCAATTCCAATCCCAATCATTCCGGGGTCCCTGCACTCTCCACAATCCCCTACTGCAGCCTCCACCTCTGCACTCCACTTGGCCAACTCCACCATGCCCACATCCTCTTGGCTTCGTCCATTATCATCATCCTTCTACTCACGCCTATCTTTGTTGGTATGCCGATATGACTGATGATACGTCCTTCCAGCACAGTCTACTGCCATATGCCCTGTGGACCCACATATGCGGCATGTATGCAGTTGCCCCAAGTACATAACATAAACCTGCATTTTGAATTCTTCCATAACCATATAGGATGGTATTTGATGCCTGAAGGTCATTTTGAGTTTATACGATCCCTCTGGGAAGCCGGCGTAGAAACCCTGCATCCAACGCCCCACCGTAGCTTCATGGATGACACCATATTTCTCAAAGACTTCCCGGATGTCGTGTTCCCCGGCCTCAAAGGGGACGTTACATATACGAATCCACGAGTAGTATCTGGAGACATCCTTCAATATAACGTCCACTGCCGGGGTCCCTTCTAATCGTCGATCTTGGAACCGGTTTACCACTCAGTCGTAAACACTCGCCGTCAACAGCTTAACAAAGATCCTGGATGTACCATTTAACGATATTCCATAAAGCTCTTCGGGCTGTATGCCATGAGGTGTGAGTGATGCATGGTGACCTGAGTGAGGTGTGAGTGATGCATGGTGACCTGAGTAAGATGTAAGTGATGCATGGTGACCTGAGTGAGGTGTGAGTGATGTATGGTGACCTGAGTGAGGTGTGAGTGATGCATGGTGACCTGAGTGAGGTGTGAGTGACGCATGGTGACCTGAAAAATATTGTAATACAGAGATGTAGACGGGTAAACAATGTGATCATGTGACTCCTGTGTTGTTAGGTATTTGGAGTCACGTGATTATATTGCTTACCCGCCTTCATGACAACTCATTTTATGATGGTATATACCCAAGAACACACAAATGACATCCAAACAGTTAATAAACTTAGAAAGTCTGAAAAAAAAACATTAAGTAATATCTTAGTCAATAGGAATATAGCTATCAAACTTATTAAAGCTAAATAAGTCCCTAGGCCCTTACAGACTTTTCAGGAGCAATTAAAAAGAGATCATAAAAGCTACATAGTGAGCCACTAACTAACCTTTCCAATTTATCACTGCAAATATGTGTCATGCCAGAGAAGGCTAATATAATTTCTCTCTTCATATCAAAAGATAAGTCCATAACATCAAATCACCGTCTAATAAGCCTAGAGTTTGTAGAGGGCAAGTTATTACAGTTAATTACAATATATATAATATGAGCTCATATATATAATATGAGCTCATATATATAATATGAGCATGATTTGATGCTAGGGATATTAGTGACATCTTGGGGGATACAGTGTAGGGGATTTAGCACTAGAGTTGTAAATGAGTAGAACAATCTGCCAAGTAGATTTATTAAAGCTGAGAAGGGATGGTTATGAAGAGGGTCTTCCTTGCTGGGCCAGAAAAGCTGCTGCCTTCCTCGTCGAATGTTTTTAGTACTCTGTTAGCTAGTATTTTATATGTTGCTGAAGTTAAACAGTTGATTTGTGCCATGGGCCAAATGATAAGTGTGGTGCATATTTCTCAGTCATCCTCCTAGAATGATCATGAGGCTTGTTCATGTAGTGACTCCCCTCTCAGTTACACATTCTCTTTACAATGGACTTACCGGACTGATTTCCTTTAGTTTCTTGCATGTGAAAAAAAATACAAAAAAGGGTATTAAGACATTTATTAAGGAGACGTTTTTCCCATCTTGAGCTATTTTCAATTCAGTACAGATAAATGGTGTTTGAGTATAAGGTCAGGTGCTGTTTACCGTAAGAGACAACTTAATTAAAGGCTGTGTCTGTTTGAGTCAGATCTTTATGCGATGGTTATGGCAATAAGTGCAAATTCTGAACAGTATCTGTGGTGCCTGATAAATAATATGGTGTCTTTGATTTTCATGAAATGGTTGTAGGAGTAAAAGTGTATAGTGCAGGTGTTGTATAACTCACATCTATGACATCTTTCCATGATGCATTGTTCCAAAGTTATGTAAGTCTCCCGTGCATACAATTTTGTCACATCCACCACATGGTATGTTGAGCATGACTAGATGTAGATCATACTTGCTATTAGTGTAATGATACTTGTCTGACACAGCAGCACCATGGAGTCTTGGTGCAGAGGACTTCTTCTACAACTCCATTGCTAACTGCTTGCTCAGTTTAAAGCATAACCTACAGCTTTTTCACCAATGGATCCCATCCATCTGTGATGCAGCCTTCAACTGCTGCACCTCTCCTCTCTCTCAGGTATTTAAGTCTTCGTGCTCATTCCTCCACTTTTGATAGATCAAGGCTAAGAGATACACCATCTATCAAGGCTAACGGTACTGAAAACCCTCTATCAAGGATGGAAGGTGTTCAGAGACGACTATTATTCTCCAGAATAATAGTCGTCTCTGAATTAAATTGAAGAAGTCTGCTGCGCAGTCGAAACGTCTCATCAATAAAGATACCCAGGTGTTGTACATGTGTCTTATTCATCAACCTGTCAGTATTGTATATCATTAACGTAATGATGTATATACACTACTGCTCTCATTGCATATACAGCAAGAGAGTTATACTCATCATTAAATATACAAACTTTTTTTTTTAAACAGACGACTAATTTCACCTAACTTTATTATGTATGCTTTATCCCATTCTTTTGAATTATAATCTAGAAAGATTAAGATTCTCTAGACACTAGTACACAATACACACACAACCCGCACACAGAAGAGAGGAGCTTACGACGACGTTTCGGTCTGACTTGTACCATTTACAAAGTCACAACTTTAGATCCGTAGCAGAAAAGTGTTGACACAAGTCATATCAATGTTAGGTTGCTCTGCTAAGTACGAGTTCCTTGAATCTTCTTGATATACAATGTAAATCCTCTTTATAGGCGTTCAGACTTGAAAGTCCACCCCCAGACACCGCTCTATAGATGCTGTAATAACACGTTCAGACCTATGGGAAACCACTTTCACACCTCAAACCCGTTCCCGCTAATTAGACAAGGGATTGATGATCGGGAACCTACTTCAGCTTCGTGTGTCGATATCAAATGTAAACAGAAGGCGCCATTATGTCGTATGCTACAACTGGGGTCGAGTTTGTTTAGTCTTGTTTTTATTTATAGTCACTTCTCCTTATTTTTTATGTACTGTGGTTCGGGAATATCGATATCTCATTTTGGTCTCAATTTCTTGATTTTGTTACTTGTTTAAAACCAGAAAAATTAATGGAAATAATTTATTTGTTCGTAACCGCTGAGGTGTGTAATTACCTGCTTGTAATTACCAGAGCAGAGAGAGAGAGCCGTGTTCGTGGTGCCCATTCTTCAATGTTTATGTTGTCATAAATGACTAGTGTGTTTGTGTGTGCGTGTGTGTGCGTGCGTGCGTGCGTGCGTCCCTGCGTGTGTGTTCATTTCTTAGCCTTTGCTTATCTCCTCTCTCTCTCTCTTTGCTATATCGTTTCTTACCACCCTCTCTTCCCGCCCCTCCCCTTCTCCTTCAACCTACATGTTAAGCCGTTGACCGCATAGTAATAAATGTAGAGGTCATTAGAGGCAGCCATGTAGGGAGAGTGTAAGAGAACAACCCCGTTGCTGAGGGGGGAGTGTGGAGTGGGCCACTACCCCTGAAAGTGTATCTGGGCCGTATATCAAAGCAGGGCTTCCAGTTCTTCAAGATTCGTAAGTAAACTACCTGTCTACTCTCTTCTAACCCCTTTTACGGACCGCAACATCCTACCCATACTGCCTTATGCCACCCTTCCCTTACCTATTCTGACTATCTTCAAATCTACTCCAACCTTCCTTTCAAACTCTCCACTAAACTTTCCCTTACCTCCCCTCCCCCCACATCCACTAACCTACTTCAGCGCTTCTCTAATCCACCCCTTCATCCCCTAACCAACCTTCACTCTTTCATAATTCACCTCCACATCCCGCAACCCACCTCTGTATTTTCCTAACTCATCCTCTTCTCGTCATCCACAGTCTTTGATGAGTCTTGTCTCATCAATGAAATATGACAGGGCTTCTCCTCCCAGGTGTCCAGTAGCTGTCCTATTCCAGCTGTTTTTATGAAGTCTTTTATTGAATTTCTCGCATATTTTTTGCCATCTTCCATTTTCTTCAGTAAGAATTATGTCTTCAGTAAGATTATGTCTTTCTACTGTTCAATTCTTCTAGATGTGTTTGTGTAGTAGCAGCGCGGGATGGACTCTACACACCGTGTAGTTAACGTGTCACTTTCTGTAACTTTCCTGCATCAATTCAAGCTGGAAACTGGAGCTGCCTTCCCTTCATTTTCCAGTTACTGTATGGCCTCTAGGGGTTTAGCACTTTCCCTGAATATTATAATTAAAAAAATCCTGCCTATTCTGTTCGTTGCTTCCTTCCTTGTTATTCTACATTTTTTTCTACGTTTTCGTTCTCTTCGTTAATGTTTCCAGAGACTGCATATTGAACCTCGGACGCTCCATTCATTCACCTTATCTTCTTGCATTTTTAAGAATCTTTAAGTGGCTCCTCTGCTTCACCACGTCAGGGAGCTCATCATGTCTTCCATTGTTTACTTTCACTACGTTTATTGTCTAAGAGGTTGACGAAGATGATAAGCAATGGATAGACTAAGGAAGAAGAGAAACGACAGAAAGGTTCAAGATGATGAAGAGGTTGAAGGGGTTGAAGGTTGAAGAGGTTGATAAAGATTACCAAACAAAAAGTTGAAGAATATGAGTCATAGAAAAAAAGAAACTTCTCCAACAATCACCTTCACTTCTCAGTTTGTGATACACATTTATTTTAATAAGCTCCATAATATAATCACTTTCACTTTCATAAGTAGGTACTCAGCACACTTACATTAATAGTATACCTGGTACACTCTTGAGCACTGTAAATATTCATAAGTAAAAATTAATGTGAGGTTTAAACGAGATTTTCCAGCAAACATTTTTTTTTCTTGCTTTTTCTTGAGGGAAAAAAGGAGGAAGGGGGGGGAAATTAATTTTATTAACACCCGTCTTCATCTTACGAGACACTTTAGGGGGGTCTAAAAGGACTAATCTAATATACATTATTCCTTATGGGAATAAATTCATTCGGTAATGGCACTTGAACAGCATTCTTGAACGAAAAAAAGACGTAATCCGGGGGTCCACTGTATAGGCAAAGGGATACTCCTTTTATAAGTAGCTAGGAACACCCTTTTGTTCTCTTATTAGTACCCAGGGATACTTTTGTGGTTCGCTTATTGGTAGCCGAGGATACCCTTTTCTGTTGTGGCCGCAGCTAAAAAAAACATCCATTCGTTAAAGGGACAGATAACTCAGAAGGAAAGAATTATATAATTAAAATAAAGTTTTTTCAAAACTGACTGCCAAGAGGATTTTTGAAGTCTCAACAAAATTGAAAAGAAAAGCAAAAACTCGGAGAGACATAATGAATATACACAAGGACACTGAAAATTATATGTTAGAAGCGAAGAAAAATTAGTGTTAGAAACTTTAAGATGTATTTGTGAACACCTGACGAAGGTCCCCATAGATCATTCGGCGAGAGTTGAGCTCTGGAGGCGCCCGTGTCTCTGTCAATGTTTAGGATGAGCTTGAGACGGATTTAAACCTATTGGGAATCCAGTGACGTCAACCTGGGTCACGAACGATATGGCGTCAGCTGTCCGGAACGGCGTGAGCTCATCAAGCTCAAGGTCAACAGAGCGGTGCAGGAGGTTCTTCTGCACTGAAACATTGGTAGTGTTCAACCGGAGGAAAATATGTGTTAAACGAGGTTGTAAAAGAGAAACCTAATACTACTACTACTGCTGCTACTACTACTATTACTACTACTGCTACTACTACTACTACTATTACTACTACTGCTACTACTACTACTGCTACTACTACTACTACTACTACTACTACTACTGCTGCTACTACTACTATTACTACTACTGCTACTACTACTACTACTATTACTACTACTGCTGCCTACTACTACTACTACTACTACTACTACTGCTATTACTACTACTACTACTGCCTACTACTACTACTACTACTACTACTACTACTGCTACTACTACTACTACTACTACTACTACCAACCTGTCTTCAGGTATTCCCTGCATTTTTCTGGCTCTCTTGTGACTTGATAATAGTCAAGGCGGGAGCGAAACGTCGTCTCAGGTTTCTCCAGCAAGTGTGGGTTATTTGAAAAAAAAAATCCAGCTACTGTATTGCGATTTATTTTTCTGCTTTATAATTACAGGCTACGTAACTACAGTCTACATAACTACAGGCTAAATTACAACAGGCTACATAATTACCAGCTTTATAACTACAGACTACATAACAAGCTACAGCTTACATAATAAGCTGCGTAGATACAGGCTACATAACTACACTCTACAAAACTACAAGCTACATAACTACAAACTATATAACTAGAGGCTACATAACTACTGGCTGCATAAGTGCATGTCTCACAACAACAGGCTGCATAAGTACATGTTTCATAGCTACAGGGTACATAACAACAGGATACATAAGTACACGCTAAACAACTGCAGGATTAATAACTACAGGATTAATAACTACAGGCTATACAAGTACAGGATTAATAACTACAGGCTATACAACTACAGGATTAATAACTACGGGCTATACAACTACATGATTAATAACTACAGGCTATAAAAGTACAGGATTAATAACTACAGGCTATACAAGTACAGGATTAATAACTACAGGCTATACAAGTACAGGATTAATAACTACAGGCTATACAAGTACAGGATTAATAACTACAGGCTATACAAGTACAGGATTAATAACTACAGGCTATACAAGTACAGGATTAATAACTACAGGCTATACAAGTACAGGATTAATAACTACAGGCTATACAAGTACAGGATTAATAACTACAGACTATACAAGTACAGGATTAATAACTACAGGCTATACAAGTACAGGATTAATAACTACAGGCTATATACAAGTACAGGATTAATAACTACAGGCTATACAAGTACAGGATTAATAACTACAGGGTATACAACTACAGGATTAATAACTACAGGCTATACAAGTACAGGATTAATAACTACAGGCTATACAACTACAGGATTAATAACTACACGCTTCATCACGAGATCTTGATAAATACATGTTCCATGACGACAACAACTACGAAACTACAGGCTGGGTAGTTACAGACTTCATTACTAATGCTAATAACTACATGTAGCTTACAGCTACATAGCCGCAGACCTCATTACCGCACCTACATAACTACAGGCCATGTAACTGTAGGCTACATTACCACAGGCTTCAGGTTACATTAGATTAGGTTGGATTAGCTTGGATCAGGTTTAAGGTTAGGTTAGGTTAGATGAGGATAGGTGAGATTAGCTTAGGGTTGATTAGCTTAGGGTTGATTAAATTAGGTTGATATTAGGTTAAGTTAGATTATTTGAGGTTATTCTAAGTGAGGTTCAATTAGGTTAGGTTATGTTAGGTTAGTAATTTTAGGTTTGATTAAGTGAGGCTAGATTAGGATAGATTAAGTGAGGCTAATGAAATTTTGGTGAGGTTAAGTGAGGTTAGGATAGATTAGGTTAGTTTACGTGAAGTTAAATTAGGTGAAGTTAGGTAAGGATAGATTAGTAGAGGCTAGGAGAGGGTTTGGTTAGGTTATGTTAGATTAGGTGAGGTTAGGTGAGGTTAAAGGTAGGTTACATGAGGATAGGTTAGGATAGAATAAGTGAGGCTAGGAAAAGTTAGGTGATGTTAAGTTGTTAAGTTAGGTGAGGGTTAAGTAATGTTATTAGGTTTGGTAAGGTTATATTACGTGAGGTTAGAAGAGGATAGGCTAGGAGAGGTTAGATGAGGTTAAGTTGTTAGGTGAGGTTAAGTAATTAGGCGTTTGATGCCTCTTCTGAGGACGGCTTGACACGAGAGATAATATATTTATTATTATTAGGAATCCCCGAAATGGAATACCTATGGTAATTATTGCTTTTTCTTTTATCTAAGATCCCCGTGCGATAAGCTGAGAATACCTGAGAGAGACAGGGGCAAGACCTCACTGGGATCAAATAACGCTGGGGTGTGGTATGCGAGGCACAAGGCCAGCTTTCAGCAGCTTAAGCAGGGAGCCGTCCTGAATGCTGAACAGCACGTATGTACCACCATCCTTGTACACAAGGCAGGCCTAGGAAATCTATCTAATGTTAGCGTGGGAAATCTGTCTAGAGCCAGCGTGAGAAAGACCGTCCAGTAGGAAAGTTGTCAATAGTAACCGTTGGGAACCCGTCCACTGCAGGCGTGAGCAACCTCTCAAGTGCCAAAAGGAAGAGGAACCTATGTAGTGCCATGTGGAGGAACCTAGGTACTGCCAAAAGGCGGAAGGTATGTAGTCCCTGAAAAAAGAACCTATGTAGTGCCAGAAAGAGGAACGTATGCAGTGCCAGGAGGGACCTACGTAGTGTGAGAAAGAGAAACCTAACTCGTCAGAGTGGAGAACTTTTGCAGGGCCCGCTTGTGGCATCTGTCTAACAGTAGCGTAAGTATAAAATTTCAACTTGGCACTAGATAGGTTTTGAGAACTTATCTACTGTCATAGTTGGAATCAATTATTGTGAGCTTGAGAATCCTATCTAGGAAAAAGTATGATGAACCTACCTAGTGTAAGAGTCAGCTTGGAGATACTAGGTGTAGTGTCATCGTCAACATCTTGTCTAACGCCAACGTAGGAACCTATCTGTAGCAGGTGTGGTTGTTGTAGGTTCGTCGGTCTTGTCCCGGCCCGGGTCTTTTCCAGAAGGTGACCCGTGTGGGGGAACACATCTATAGTCACCTTGGGGAACTTCTGTCACTTCTCTGCACCAGTCTAAAGATCTGATGGAACAAGAAGTGACTAAAGACATTTTGTACAAATATAAGTACAGTTTGAAAGAGAAATAGTCACAGTGAATAAGAAAACTGAAGCAATACCCAGTTGCATGTATTTCAACCTGTGTTCGAAATGAAACTTAATCACCCTACAAATAATAATTACTCAAAGCACCTACAACCCATACAACCATCAAGTTGTGATACACATTGTCCTATAACCTCAAACCCACACATTATTTTTATTATTATTATTATGGAGGAGCGCTAAACCCATAGAGATTATACAGAGTCTGTGAAGGGGGGGATGGAAGGAATTTAGGCTCAATTCAGGGAACTGGAGCACAGATCCAATTCCCTAGATGGGCCAAGCCCACATAATGCATAGGTAAAATTTGCTATTACTACATTACACTTGACAGTGTATAGACTACGAAAGCTCTCTCTCTCTCTCAAAAAAAAAAAAAAAAAAGATCAGACAATGAAGAAAGAGCTGCTCTTCAAAGACAATGAAAAGAAATTAAAAGTTCTCAAAAGGGATTTAATAGAGAGAGTGCAACTGCTACTAGTTCTCTCCTGTCGGCATCAAAATGCCATCTGACCTTGGAGGGAGGGAAGTCTTCACCTGGCACTTAGCCAGATCATAACCACACCTACCGCTCGTTATGTTGATAGTGAAAGATAGTGTAACGCCTCGTCCGGCTCACTGTCTTACATATTTATATCAAATCTGTCATACAATATACAATATATAAGTATTTAGAAAATAATAGGGGCTAGCACCACGAAAGGCCTGGTCATTATATCCAGCTGACAATGATAGATCACTTAATATATAACAAAAACTAAAAATTAATCAATAATTATTAAACACTGAAAAGATACAAAAAAAATCCCAATAATATACACTCTGTGTTACATAGTGCCAGTATGAAAATTTATCTAGTATGAGCGTGGGAAATGTACCTAGTACCAGCATGTGGAACCTAATTAATGTGGCGTGTGGGGAACCCATGCAGTCAGCATGGGAACTAATTTATTATAAAAAAAAATGAAGGGGAGGGGGAGGGAGGAAAGGAGAAGAAAGTGGGGGAAAGGAAGGGGAGGAGAAGGAAGGGAAGGGAAATGGAGGTGCGGATAAGGAGGGGAGAGGGAGTATCGGATCACATGTACTACTGAAGGTGTTGCTGTACCAAGTCTTGCTATACACCAACATTAACTGCAGCCAGGCAACTGTCACTAAGGAATAAAGTTTACACATGAACTAAGTTTTGGTTTAACATATATTCCCATCACTATGAAGAAAGGTGGTGGAGGATGAGCCCATATATGGAGAGAAGTGTTGGAAGGTGACCCGATATATGGAAAGTAGTGTTTGAGGGTGACCCCATATATGGGAAGTGTTGGAGGGTGACCCCATATATGGAGATAAGTGTTGGAGGGTGACCCCATACATGGAGGGTGTATATATATGAAAGGTGCATTATTGACCATACATGACTATAAAAGGGCATTTTTTAGTTGACAGCTCAGAACCCCAGCAGTTGCGGGTCTGGGGGATCTACTTCGTTGAGTATCAGTGTCCAATGGGGCTGTGGAAGGTGATGTTACCAGGGTAACTCTTCGCCCTAGGCATTATATATTCCACTATTTCAAGTTTGTTACATGGGAAATCGTAGGCCCGTGTGTCACGGTGTCTTCTGGTTAACCCAGACAAATTCCATATCCACCTATTAGCTGCAGCTAAACCAGTTAAATGTGAGTTTGATAGTATACTCACCTGGGTGTGTGTATCGTACCTTTAATATTAATGACAACGATATCAATGGCTTGATCGGAGGTAGGTCGAATCCACTCTTCCTTTGATCAACGTTGAATGGTTTAGCCACTCGGGAATGTTCGTTGAACACAAGTGTTCTTGTTCACTAAAATTCAACACGCAGGGTACTACGTTTCATCGTCACTCGACTACCATCACTTGTTCATGAGTTCAACTTGTGAACTATATCCGTGGATAATGTCCACAGTATGGAGAATGTTTGCAACACTTCGCTTTGCAAAGACAACTACGATAGTTTCAACACTATCTTTGCTCCAGTTCTCCTTAAATTGTTCGATGCGAGAATAGGCGACACAAAAAAAGCGATTAACTATGAATTTACGATTCTATGAATGTGATCGGTGGTTTTAACACTGCCTCGGGATTTCGCTGACTCGCCTAGCACGGACGGCTAGAGACAGACGTAAACTGACAGAGAGAACTATGCGTGACGTCGTTCACGCCTCCTTATATTGGCATAATAATGCTGACAATGTCTGAAAAGCATGAGTGCCAGTCAAATCAAGGAACTAATTTCTCCTGTCCTGACACATTCCATGTAAGACTTATTAACTGACTACTTACACTAAGAACTTATCTATAATGAATATGATTAAGACTTTAAAAAATAGGGGTTCACTTGTGCAAACATGGTTAGATACTTTTCGCAGGGTTTAAGCAGCATGAGAGAGAGTGAGAGAGGTCTCACCACACCCCAGCTCTGGTATATGCATCTGATCTATGATTAATTTAATCTACACATGTAAGCTGAGCTGTTGTTTGGCATATATATTCAATCTTTTTCTCCAGATATTGGAGTGAGTAAGAGGGAGCGTAGTCCCCTTACAGGGTCTCTACCCCTTTTTGAGAGGGGGTCGCTGCTGTCTTAAACTGCTCGTATCCGGTTGGAGATTTCTCTACGGAGGATGACCCAATACATGGAGAGAAGTGTTGGAAGGTGACCCCATACATGAAGAGAGGAAGGGAGGGAGATGTTGGAGGTGGACTCCATACATTGAGGAAGGTGATGGAGGTTAATTCCATACATGGATGGAGGTGATGGAGGCTAATTCCATACATGGAGAAAGTTGATGGAGGTTGACTCCATACATGGAGAGAGGTGATGGAAGTTGACTCCATACATGAAGGGAGTTGACGGAGGCTGACTCAGTGTTAAATGAAATTCAGACGAAATCTAATCAAAACTTATCAAGTTAGCAAAATTAAAAAAAAAAAAAAAGTTCTGAGGCAATTTTTAAGTAACGATATAATAATTTAAGGCTTACGTTAAATCGATATTCTATAATAATAATAATAATAATAATAATAATAATAATAATAATAATAATAATAATCATAATAAAATAATAATCTACGAAAATACAGTGGCAGTTTATGTGGAAAGCTGGAATAACTTGTGGACACTGATAACATTGTATGTTAACTGCTGAGACGAGAGTGAGGAAATCTGTTAACAGCTGAGAGGACACTGACTGGGAATGACTGGCTAACTGACACTCTCTGGAGGAGAATGGGAAGTGCTCACCAGCCCCGACAAGCTCCCCAGTTTGCTTTTATATTAATAAATCAAAGCAAAATTCACTCTTTGTGCAGAGAAAAAAATATTACACCTTCAATAAAGCAACACGTCTGTTTTGTTGACATTAATTAGTATTTTGGAATAGTCATTTGGACACTGTTGAATAACTGATGTATTGATGACAACAATTTCTGCCCTTTCAGTGTTTACTTTCGGTGCGATAATAAATGTTATTAATAACGAAAGGAAGTACGCATGTCGTATGCAGTTACCTCGGAGAGACAAAGTATAATGGCATACCTCGGTATACTGGCATACTTCAGTGGTGGAGGATTACTCAGTGCATGGAGAGGTGGATTAACACTCCATTCATGGAAGCGGTGGACGCAAACTCCATACGTGGAGGTGGAGAAAGGTGGTCGAGGCTGACTTCATACTAAGAGAGGCAGTAGAGGGTGACTTCATACTAAGAGAGGCAGCAGAGGGTGACTTCATACTAGGAGAGGCAGTAGAGGGTGACTTCATACTAAGAGAGGCAGTAGAGGGTGACTTCATACTAGGAGAGGCAGTAGACGGTGACTTCATACTAAGAGAGGCAGTAGAGGGTGACTTCATACTAGGAGAGGCAGTAGACGGTGACTTCATACTAAGAGAGGCAGTAGAGGGTGACTTCATATTAGAGAGGCAGTAGAGGGTGACTTCATACTAGCAGAGGCAGTGGAGGGTGACTTCATACTAGGAGAGGCAGTAGAGAGCGACTTCATACTAGGAGAGGCAGTCGAGGGTGACTTCATACTAGCAGAGGCAGTCGAGGGTGACTTCATACTAGGAGAGGCAGTAGAGGGAGGGTGACTTCACACATCAGTTGAGGATGTGGAGGCTGACTCTGTGTATGGAAATGAGGTTGAGGAGGTTGGCTCCATTCAAGGAGGTGGCAGAATGTGATTCCATACATGGAGGATGGGTGGTGAAAGCTTCATAAATGTAGATGGCGAAGATAACTCCACACATCTAAGTTAGGGTGGAGGATACTGTGTTCTTGGATGTAGTGGGGCTGCCTCCATGCATGGAGGAAAGGTGGTGGAGGATGACTCTATACATGGAGGAAAGGTAGTGGAAGGTGGTTCCATACATAGAGGAAACGTGGAAGAGAATGGCTTCATATATAAAGGAAAGGTTTTGGAGAGTGACTCCATACATGGAGTAAAGGTGATGGAGGGTGACTCCATACATGGAGCAAAGGTGGTAGAAGGTGACTCCATACATGGAGTAAAGGTGATGGAGGGTGACTCCATACATGGAGCAAAGGTGGTAGAAGGTGACTCCAAACATGGAGTAAAGGTGGTGGAGGGTGACTCCATACATGGAGTAAAGGTGGTGGAGG
Source organism: Cherax destructor (assembly GCA_009830355.1). NCBI lineage: Eukaryota > Metazoa > Arthropoda > Malacostraca > Decapoda > Parastacidae > Cherax > Cherax destructor. The sequence goes on along the minus strand of WNWK01005100.1, from coordinate 86,564 downwards.
GTGACTCCATATATGGGGGAAAGGTGATGGAGGGTGACTCCATACATGGACACTAAAAGATTAATAAGCTGCAAAAGATTAGTGAAGGTCAAGAAATGGGTTCAAGAGCTGGAGATCAACTCAGTAAGTGCAGCAAGATGAGTGAAAGCACACACGTACGGGCGTGCATACACACAAACACACACACACACACACACACACACACACACACACACACACACCTGACAACACTGGAGAGCAGGAGGGTTAGGGAGACATGATAACGACATACAAAATTCTGCGGGGAATCGACAAGGTGAATAGAGACAGGATGTTCCAGAGAGGGGACACAGAAACAAGGGGTCACAATTGGAAGTTGAAGACTCAGATGAGTCAAAGGGATGTTAGGAAGTATTTCTTCAGCCATAGAGTAGTCAGGAAGTGGAATAGTCTAGCAAGTGATGTAGTGGAGGCAGGAACCATACATAGCTTTAAGACAAGGTATGATAAAGCTCATGGAGCAGGGAGAGAAGGGACACAGTAGCGATCAGTGAAGAGGCGGGGCCAGGAGCTGAGTATCGACCCCTGCAAACACAATTAGGTGAGTACAATTAGGTGAGTACACACACACAGTCTTTTTTCATGGGCTCCAGGAAGTTGAAGGGGAAACTTATGAAGCAAGAAGACAGGAGAAAAAAGGGATTGAAAGCATCATGAAATCAACAGGAGAGGACGACGTGACCCAGCTGGCAAATTTTCTGAGAATGGGGGGTGCAAGGGAAGAAACTGTCCAAACAAAGTGATTTTAAAGTCAGAAATAGTGCACAACAGGATCTTGCAAGAGAAAGCATGAGAGACACATCGATGTACCAGCGAGTGTACCTCGACCGTGACAGAACATGAGAAGACAAACTGAAAGAGAGGGTACAAAGATGCAAAGAGAAAAGAAAGGCAAGGACCGAGATGGGAAAGAGAATGCAGACTCAAGATGAAGAGAAAATACAACCTCCCTCAAAACCACCTACAGAAGGCCCTCAACCCCGACAACCCTACTGCAACCAAGCAGACTAACCCAAAACCCACAAGCCATACCCACAGCCCCCACCATAAACTCCAACTTCACAACCCCCCCCCCCTTGTACCTTGCCACAGTATTAGAAAGGAAGTTGAAAGTTTGGTACACAAATGTGGATGGAATAACAAATAAATGTGAGGAGTGGCATGAAAGACATCATAGCACTCACAGAGACGAAACTCACAGGGATAACAAATTGATTTTTCCATCCAAATATCAGAGCCTGAGGAAAGATAGAGGGGGTAGGGAGGAAGTTGCACTGTTCATTAAAAACCAGTGGGAATTTGAGGAAATGGAAGGAATGGAAAAAGTGAGCAAAATGGACTACATAGTAGGAACAATTCAGTCTGGGGGCCCTAAGGTGGTAATTGCAGTAATGTGCAACCTGCCACAGAACAGCAGCAGGCTAAGAGAAGAATATGAAGAGAGCAATAGAGTAGTGAGTGGACACACTAGCTGGTGTGGCCAAAAGGGCTCACATGAGTAGGGCTAAGTTACTAGTTATGGGTGATTTCAGTCACAAGGAGATTGACTGGGAAAACCAGGAGCCACATGGGGGACCCAAAACATGGAGAGCCAAGATGATGGAGGTGGTACTGGAAAACCTCATGAATCAATATGTTAAGGACACTTCCAGAGAGAGAGAGGAGACGATGAACCAGCAAGACTGGACCTCGTATTCACCTTGAGTAGTTCAGACATTGAGGACATCACATACGAAAGACCCCTCGGAGCTAGTGATCACGTAGTTCTGAGCTTTGAATACATAGTAGAATTGCAAGTGGAGAGTGAAGCAGGAGTAGGATGGGAGAAGCAAAAACTACAGATGGGGGGACTACACAGGCATATGGAATTTCCTGCAAGAGGTTCAGAGGAGAGGTTTGTTCCCAAGGACAACAGAAATAATGGGAAGATCAGAATGAGTCCTTGGTTCACCCAAAGGTGTAGGAGGCAAAACCTAAGTGCACTAGAGAATGGAAAAAGTACAGAAGACAAAAAAAAAAAAACAAGAAAATAAAGAGATTAGTCGAAGAGCCAGAAATGATTAGTTTGCCCGAAATGCCCAGGCATGCTAGATGCCATTCTTGTAATTAACATTTTAAAATATGTAAACCACACATTGCAAGCTTTGCAAGGAAATAAACATTTATTATTATTATTATTATTATTATTATTATTATTTTAATAATATGTTCGGATAATGAGGGAGGCCCAGCAGCAATACGAAAATGACAGCATCGAAAGCCAAGTCGGACCCGAAGCTGTTGTATAGCCACATCAGGAGGAAAACAACAGTCAAGGGGAGTTCACAACGACCGAGAAGTATGTGAGGAACTCAACATGAGATTTAAAGAAGTATTTACAGTGGAGACAGGAAGGACTCAAGAAAGCCAGAATAGTGGAGTACACCAACAAAGGATACACCAACAAGTGCTGGACGAACTACACACAACCGAGGAGGATGTGAAGAAGCTACTAAGTGAACTAGATATCTCAAAGGGAGTGCGACCGGACAACATCTCTCCGTGGGTCCTTAGAGAGGGAACAGAGATGCTGTGTGTGCCACTAACAACAATTTTAAACACATCCATTAAAACTGGGCAACTACCTAAGGTGTGGAAGACAGCAAATGTAGACCCAATTTTTAAGAAAGGTGATAGACATGAGACATTAAACTACAGACCAGTGTCACTGACATGTATAGTATGCAGAGTCATGGAAAAGAGTATCAGGAGGAGAGTGGTGGAGCACCCAGAAAGTAAAAAGCTTATACACGACAACCAGCAAGGCTTCAGGGAAGGGAAAGCCTGTGTCACAAACCTACTGGAGTTTTATGACAAGGTAAGGGAAGTAAGACAAGAGAGAGAGGGGTCGGTAGATTGCATTTTCTTGGACTGCAAGAAGGCTTTCGACACAGTTCCAAGAGAGATTAGTGCAAAAGGTAGAGGATCAGGTATGCATAACAGGAAAAGCACTGCAATGGATCAGAGAATACCTGACAGGGAGGCAACAACGAGTCATGGTACGTGACGAGGTGTCAGAGTGGGCGCCTGTGATGAGCGGGGATCCACAGGGGTCAGTCCTAGGACCGGCACTGTTTCTGGTATATGTGAATGACATGCCGGAAGGGATAAACTCAGAAGTTTCCCTGTTTGCAGATGATGTGATTAATGAGGAAAATTAAATCGGATGAGGATAAGACAGAACTACAAAGGGACCTGGACAGGCTGCAAGCCTGGTCCATCAAGTAGCTCCTGGAATTTAACTCCATCAAATGCAAAGTCATGAAGATTGGGGAAGATCAAAGAAGACCGCAGACACAGTACAGGCTACGGGGCCAAAGACTGCAAACCTCACTCAAGGAAAAGGATCTTGAGGTGAGTATAATGACGAGCACATCTCCTGAGGTGCACATCAACCAGATAGCTGGTGCAGCATATGGGCGCCTGGCAAACTTGAGAATAGCGTTCCGATACCTCAGTAAGGAATCGTTCAAGACTCTCTACACCGTGTACGTCAGGCCCATATTGGAGAATACAGCATCAGTTTGGAACCTACACCTGGTCAAGCACGTCAAGAAATTAGAGAAAGTGCAAAGGTTTGCAACAAGATTAGTCCTGGAGCTAAGGGGTATGTCCAACGAGGAGAGGTTAAGGGAAATCGGTCTGACTACACTGGAGGACAGGAGGGATGGGGGGGGGACATGATAATGACATAAAATATTGCAAGAAATTGACAAGGTGGACAAAGACAGCATGTTCCAGAGATGGGACACAGCAACAAGGGGTCACAATTGGAAGTTGAAGACTCAGATGAGTGAGTGGGATGTTAGGAAATATTTCTTCAACCATAGAGGTGTCAGGAAGTGGAATAGTCTGGAAAGTGATATAGTGAAGACAGGAACCATACATAATTTTAAGTTGAGGTATGATAAAGCTCATGGAGGATGGAAAGAGAGGATCTAGTAACGACCAGAGAAAAGGCTGGGCCAAGAGCTATGACTCGACCCCTGCAACCACAGTACAAAATTGTAGTTGAGCAGTACGAACTACGATCTGAGGAAGTCATTGTACCAGGCCAAGTAAAACTTGAAGTTTTTGGAAACCAAAAAGCCAAATAAAGTGTAAGAGGAGCTGAGGAGGAAGAATTAGGGCGTGAGTGAAAGGGAAGGGAATTAATGTTAATTGGGTTTAGATATAAGGTAGAAGAGGATTGGGAAAACATTTAAGTGATTTTCATAAAGAAATGAATGAAAAGGTCCAAAAAGTATCTGTAGAAAGCATGAAATGGGACAGAAGGGCTACAGCTGCTGAGGCAAAGGTATAAAACCTGGAAGAGGGTCTAAGAGGTCTGAGGAAGGAATTAGAAGAGATGATGGGAAGGAGGAAAGAGGTGGTGGCAGGAATAGTAATAGAAAGCGAGGGTTTTTGAGGAAATGCTCTCAGGCAGCCAGAAGGTACACCAGATGACCGGCGGAGCAGCAATGGAAATATGGATAGACCGCAAGTGGGAGAAGAGAGAGAGTGAGAGAGATAAATTATTGTCCTCTGGTTTAAGGAGGTTGAAGGGAGGACTTATGATAAAATATGAATGGTTGAAGAGTGGGAGATTCAAGCACTTTTTAAAGTGACAGATGGGGAGGCCGAAGTGAACCAGGTGGCAGATTTTCAGAGTTGGAAAGTGCTCGAGGGAAGGGAAGGGAGGGGAAGGGAGGGGAAGGGAGGGGAAGGGAGGGGAAGGGAGGGGAAGGGAGGGGAAATATGCCCAGTCAAACTGACCCCTCACATCAGAAATGGCACAAGATGAGATTATGAAATGGAAATCACAGTTAAGGCAGTTCGAAAAGTGTCATCATGTGTATCTCGATAGAGATGCACATGATTTTTTCAATCTTATGTAATCAGGTTTTTGTGCTAAAAATGTTTAGTTGTGTAACTCGTCGGTAAACTGCGGTTATATTTTATTTATATTGTATAATGTGGATGTATTTTACTAGTGAATTATAATAGTAGTTATAATAGTAGCTCACTCATAAGAACATAAGAACATAAGAAAGGAGGAACACTGCAGCAGGCCTGTTGGCCCATACTAGGCAGGTCCTTCACAATCCGTCCCACTAACAGAACACTTGCTCAATCTAATTTTCAATGCTAGAATATATGGAAAGGAAGAGCAATACCTCACTAGGTATCACGTAGCTGATCGCTAGCGCACTCAACTCACACATTGAGGTCCGGGGATCGAATCCCCGGTACGGCTGGAAAACATTTGAGCGTGTTTCCACAAGACACCTGCTGTCCCTGTCCACCCATCAGTAAAATGGGTACCTGGGTGTTAGTCGACTTGTGTGGGTCGCATCCTGGGAAAAAAATTTACTTAATTTGCCTGAAATGCTCTGCATAACAAGGGGCTTTCTGCATAGTAGCATGTCATTGATGTCAGCTACGACTGTATACCTTGTACATGTACTTGTAGAAATAGATATTAGTATATTATAACAACTCATGGCGTTGCCTGAGTGACCGTCACCTCTGGTTGCCATGTGACCAGCGGTATTTGTGGGAAACATCACTTGAATTTCTCAGAACCGTTACAGCCTTTTCCCAGTTGGGGGGTAGGGGGTACAGACGACGCCTCATAGGCGTCAATTCTGTATACACCTAAATTCTAGAACGTAGCCTAGTCACTATGCCTGTGAAGGCATAGTGACTAGGCTACATTACTACTACATTAGCGTTAGTCGTTTAGTTTAACGTAGTAATTACACTAACCGCACATTAAATAGGCCGTAGGCAGTCTCTTTCCCGCCAAGAAACACCTAAGGGAGAGCTGAGCCGCGTTTGAGAGTCAACCACGCTTGAGTAGGGGGCGACTCTACATGATATCCATTGTCCCTTGACATTATCGTCGATTACCCGTACTGCCGCAACCCGAATACTATATATCACCTCGTTAAACTCACTACAGACGAGACCGTGGCCCGTGACTCCCCACACAGGTATTCAGGTGCACCCACAGTTACCACCTTGCATGTAAGTATCCCAGGTGTATTAAGTGTGCACTTGTTCATTGGGGCTGCTTGTAAGGTCAGCTACCTCCTGCACCAGAGGGCTGGACAAGCCACGGTTCTATCACACTGCCTCCTGAGAAATAACAGAGGTGAGTGCCCATTATTTCGGTGCTAGGATGAGGCGGCAGGTCCTAGGGGATTCATGACTGAACAGGATGCCACTAACCTCCCAGTCGTGAAATCCACCCACACAGCCTCTGTTCTACACAGCATTAGTTCGAAGGTAAGCTATGGCAAACCGCCAGTTAGTCTCTTGACACGGTTAGAGAATTGAGGTTTCTGGCTTCTTACAGAAACATTGACTAACTCGCTTAAACACCTGTTCTAACAGTTGGTGATATGCACTGAGGTTATGAATGTCTCGAGCCTTTGATATTCTGGCTTCTGACATAGCTTGGTACTATCAGTTTTCCATTTGCACTTTCTTGTAACTTATACCAAGATAATTATGAATGTAGTGATATTTTCAGATTATTCTACTGTACCTTAATATCTGTAAGATATTAAAGTTTTATGTATCTCTATATTTCATTCTTGACTTAGATTAATGTTATTTTGAAATGTCTGAAGAGACTTTACTTCACTGTTATGGTTGCCTAAAGAGGTTCCTGTCAGGCTGGGAGATGAACTCCTGATCTGAAAGGGTTTGGAGTCCATCTTCTCTCTAGCTAAGGAGAGGAAGCAACTGAGGGAGAGAACACAAAACCGCCAGAGATAGGAAGAGAGACAGAGGATGCATTGACAAGTGATGATGTTCACAGTTTGGAGGAGCGCCATGCATAACTTCCGCGTCAGGAAACAATTGTCCTGAATCCTGAGAAATTTTACCTAACCTAACAACTCCAGAGATTTCTCCTCAAGCCCTAGCTCTCTTTCCACTCAAAAACACTAACCCCAAACAAACCATACCCCAATTCCTTCCCACCCCCAGAGCAAGAACCTTCTTCACAACTCTCCCTCGTCAAACCCTCAAGCCCCACTTATCGTTAAATCCTAACCCCCCCCCCATCCACCTTTACCTCTTCCAGGACAAGAAACCCATCCTCAACTACCTCTCACCCTTAATGCTAGACTCCACCCCTACCAACCCCCGACCAATGTGCAAGGACCAGGAAATCAGTTATCCGAGAACTTAATGACTGGGGATGGGATGGGGGGTCCAAGGGTGATGTACAACACTTTACTAAACAGCAGAAGATCAAGACAAGAATATGACAACCAAACGATGGTGGACACATTAGTGGAAGTGTGCAGAAAAGACCGCATGATCACTTCAAAGTTGCTGATCATAGGAGGCTTAACCACTAGGAAACAGACTGAAAGAACCTGGAGCCACAAGGAAAATCATAACCATGAAAAGCTAGAATACTACAGGTCAGAAAAATATCCAGCATCTTGTATTCACCCTGAGTGATTCTTACATACACGAGACTGAATATGAGATCCCTCTCAGTGATAGTGACCACATATTCCAGAGTTTCGAATATCAGAAGTAAATTTGAAAGAGATGGCACAGGAAGGACGAGAGAAGCCAAACTTTTAAAGAGAAGATTACACAAGTATGAGGAGGCTCTCGAATGATGCCCAGAGAAAAAGGAAAGTGGAAGCGAAGAGAATGAATAGGATGATGGAATATGTAGCTGGAAGTTCAGGAACGCAGAAAATTCATACCCAAGAACAAAAGAAGCAACGTTAAGAAATGTAAAGTATGCATGCAACATTAAGGTCATGTTGATGGATCTAACCCCATTCAGGTATATCCTACTACCAGCGAGCCATGGGAGAGAGTATCGCTTGACTTTTTGGTCAATTTTCAACATTCCATCAAGAGCAAAAAGCATTTGTGTGTAACTTTTGATCATTTTACACAATATTGCAAGTTAGTACCTATTGCAGATAAAACTGCAGAACCATCAGCTAAAGAGTTTAAGGAACCAATTATCTGCAGACATACTACTAAGTCTCTTGTAACAGATAATGGAGGTAAACTTTGTAACGAGATCCTTGATCATTAAGTCCACTGTTGTATCTCACCATCCTGCCAGTAAGGACAAGAAAGTTCTCCATAGCGAAACATGGGATGAAATAATGTCTGATGTTCACTGTACAACTAAGTCTGCATATAATATCTCAATAGGAGATTCTCCACATTATGCCTTGTATGGTGTAGATAAACTCCTACCCTACGAGTTGTTGTAGGGTAGGCGTAATGACTCGTTCTCGTATAGCTCAAGGTATCTTTAGAAGAATCAAAGAAACACTTCAAAGTCAACAGCAGAACTTAAAGCCGACTCGAGAGTCATGTTAACTTCAATCAGACGTCTTCAATGTCAAGGTTTGACCAAAAGATTGTTGGTCCTTATCCAGTCTAGTGAGCCAGAGTTTGACCATCCTTCTGATCCTGAACATTCTACTCCTTACCACCTGACTGACACACGTCTTGACTGTCGCTACTCCTGGCGGACATGACAGGTAACTAGAACACCCCAGGTGTGAGCCAATAACATTAATTTTGATTCCTCTCACTAACTTTGACCCCCTACATCAGAAGAACACTCTGCAAATGTAAATTTTACCCTAGTAGAGTTGGGGTTAAATGTCAATGTCTTGTGCAGGTAAATAGTTACTTCAAGTCATTACTTGAAATAACTATATCTGCTATACTTTGTCATCTTTGTGTGTCATTTTGCACTTGTTAAGTGCGTATAGTTGCTTAAAAAATTAGTTATATAGATGATTAGATGTTTAAGAGTTGCTCTGCTTCACTGTGTGTCATATTACCTGTTATGTTATTTTCCCTTATTAAATCATCAAGGTTCTACATGTACTAGCATAGGGTATTTACTTAAAAGGTCTTAGGGTAAAAGGAGGACATTATTTGGTTAAAAGATACTTACTCAGGTTTAGCTGCTGCATCTGAAACTTATTGGTCTTCACATTCCTCTTAAAGGTTATTTAAACCAACATTATAAAAATAGAGCTATATTAAGAAGTATATACATATAATATACAGGTCTCCACTCCTAAACATATAATCAGCCTTTCCCAAAGCACATGGCTCAGCTGCCACCTTCAACTCTCTCTTTCTCAACATTTCTTAACCCTCCAGTGTCTTGATACACTGAAGATCACAGAATGTCATGGTAACATCGATCTACAACCCTCCCTATTACCTTTTGGGCTCTCATTCAGCCCTGAAGCCAAGATAAGATAAGCACCAACAACAACAGCTCACTCTAGCCGCCATTGTTCTCCAGGAAGGGATTGTGGGAAGCCAGCATCTCTCTAAGCTCCTCCCCCAAAACAAAACATAAACGCATCACTTTGCATATCTCCACATGTACTCTCAATATATCTTATGTTATTACAATGAGACATGCAACTATATTTTAATACTTAATTAAATGTGTGCATTATTTATATAACCTATTATATTGAGAAAATCAGTTAAATCAGCCCTTAAGCTTTTAAGGCTGGCCAAGCCTTAACTCTCAACTAAGCAGTACTCCTGATTAATTCAATATAACTAGGCATTCATATGTTATTTAATTACAACAATACATGCTGGGTTCCAATAGCCCCCATAACAAGTCCATAATACCCCATAACACCCCCACCTCCAGACGGAGTCTTATAAAGACGGAGTCTTATAAAGACGGAGTCTTATAAAGACGGAGTCTTATAAAGACAGAGTCTTATAAGACAGAGTCTCACAAAAGCTAGCAGTGTCCCGCAGAATACGGCTAGGGAAAAATAAGGTCTTAGCCTAAAGGTGGTAGTAACTCTACTAGAGGTTTTACATATACCCCAGCACCATAATAACTCTTCACTGTACAGTTATACAACAAGGTGACATACAACATGGCAATCTACAAATCTCATGGCTCCACTGAACCTTCCCAGCATAACATGCAATTCTGCCCTTACCATACACCATACAAAACCCATGAATGGAACAGTACTAGAACAGAGTGCAGAGGTTACTAGAAAAACAGTTCAACCACATCCCCATACTGCAGGGTGTAACCATTAACTACTTTAGTGGTTATCAACATAATACATTTTTACAATGCAAGGACTACACACAAAGCCCACTGTGAAGCCAGCACCGACAGGCCTGTGCCTCCGCTGCGGTAAATCCAGCAGGCAACTGGTACTCCAGGATGGCATCTTCCTGATCAGGAGATGAGAGTAGAGCCAAACCCAGAGCAGTCAGGTATACCCCAGGCAGAAACTTCACCAAAAAACATGTCAAGGTGTCTCTTACGTGGTGGCCGAACCAAAAAGTGAGACTCTCCAGTCAACACCCAAAATCCTTAAATGGTCAGGCACATACCCCCATCTTCCGAGGACCTCACTCCATACAGATCCTCCAACCTTATAAGGAGGAACTGCTATAGTACATGGAGGAGATACACGGGACCACTCAGGCAACCGTTGGACCGTTTCGTACTTAGAGCACACCAAGACACAAACAACATACCTCCCTGGACTTCTCATGTCACCGAAGGTTGTCAACTCCGCCTCAACTCACAATATGTGATACCCTGACTCCCTTTCTTGTCTGGCTCCCACCATCTCCTTCACAGTTGAATGGCTGGTAGGGAGCACTCAGGCCCGCCAAGAGTTCACCCCTGCAAAAACAACAAGGTCAGCACAAGACAAACACTATGTACTAAGCATGCACCATTTATCTACATAAACATCTAGAAGAACCTCAGCAATCACAGACAAAACCCATCTTAAGAGTCTGAGTCGGGTCACCATACATAGGAACAGGGTGAGACGATCCTGGGACATATACAGATGCAGAATAGACAACCCATACTAATTCTGCAACCTCTTGCAATACAAACACAAACCCCAAGACATCTTCCCGTACCCTGGATGCATACATCAAGTTTACAAAAATACTTTCACGTTCAATCTCCCACAATAATTTTGAATACTCAATGAACTCAATTGACATTACACACATGGAAATTGTATTGGCACCCAGGCCAGGAATATCACATCTTCCTGCCTCATGCTTTACTTTATCTAATACTTTTGCATCTTTTAAAACATCAGCATCAAACTTTCTAAACCAGTAAACTTTAGTTGTTACATGTACTTTGTGGCAGTCAGTGCATTTGCTCAAGGTGCCATTGAATTTGGGAACCATGAAGCATGGGAATGCCCACTGACTCTCACTAAGCACTACAAACTGGTGTTGAAGGAATTTCACTTTTTCCTCCATATCCCTGTTTTCATGCAGATTACTCACACACAAATATTGTCGAATTGGCTCAGCTTCCTTATCAATTTCTTCATGAAGTCTTGACTTTACCCCTTTAGTGACATCCCAAACTTTTACAAGGTTACACGGTGGTTGAGCCAACTCTCCAACACTTTCCTTAGAAAGACCAAACATTATTTCTCCAATCTCTCTCATAAACATGGAATTTCTTACATACTTTTCGGCCATTACATACAGAGTATTATTTTGCACCTCTTTACATACTGGATCCACTGAAACATTGGTCACTCTAGGTTTCTGATATAATGCTAAATCCTCTAACCAGTTACTGTATACATTATTCTTACACCTTTTCTGCTCGGGTGTGTGGATTATATATCTTACTCTTGAGAACTTTCCCCACACCATGGTCAGCTCACAGCAACTTTCCATACATTTTCTCACATGAACTGGCTCCAATGCCAGCACCTCATCTCCAGCCTCCAGAGCATTATGGTCCACGTCATGGTCCCACTTCATCATTTGGATCTGGTTGATGGGTACTTTCACTGGTACCATCCATTTCATACAAGCCAAACAGTATCTGAAACTGAGAAAAGCTCCGAGGGGAAGCATCACCATTCTCCCCAAGCCAATAGCTCAGAGATTCCAGAGTGCTTCCCCACTCAGCAGTTACAAAGAGAGGGTCCTCTCATCCCAGATGTTAGTATTGTCTATACTACAGGCTTGCATCATTGTCTTTAGGGTCTGATGGAAGTTCTCTGGTTTCCCTTGAGATGGAGGGTAACAGATAGCTGAAAAGTTAGTTTTTACTTGAAAAAGGAACTTCATCAAAGCCCTTAAGACTACATGAGCTGTCATCTTATATAGAGGGACTGCTTTCAGGTACCTGGTAGTAGAGCAATTAATTGTGAGTAAATAATCATTTCCCATTCTGGTCCTTGGGATTGGACCAACTACATCTACTATCAGCTTGCTGAAGGGTCCACCTGGTGCTGAAATAAGCTGAAAGGGAACAGGTTTAATACATGGACAAGGTTTCCCTCTAAATTGACAGACATGATAGGTCTTACTATATTCTTCCACAGTCTCCCACAGCTGAGGCTTGAAGAAATGCCTGGAAACCTTGGACATCATCATCATTTGGTGACAAAACACTTGTTCTCCTTCCCTTGGTACTACTAACAAAGGCAACTTCTCTGTAAAAGTTTCCTCTCTGAAATGAAAGCACTTATTAAATTGTGAAACTGCTTCCTCAGCCACAGCTGAGGCTCTGCTCAGTGTGACATCATTCTTCTGTACAGAAATTAAATGCACCTTAGTAGATGCAGCTTCTCTCACACTCCTGAACTGATCTATGCTCCAATCATGCTCAGCTCTGGCTGGAACATCCCTTTCCTCAGTTGACTGCAGTTCAACATCAGAAAACAGTGTCTCCAGACTTAAGCCCTCATCATTCTCATGAGAAATATCATAAAGACTGTTGATAGCATGATCATGAGCCATACTTCTCATGGTGGAACCAGTAGGGAGAAGGTCTGGAAGGGTCTCTTTAGCCTTCTCCTCCCAAACTTTGGGAATTGGTTCCCCCCTTACTAGATGTTCCTCACTGTCTAACAGGCCCATTACATTATTTCCTAATAAGAGGTCAACACCCTCAAAGGGAATCTCATCTGAAATACCTACAGGGAGATAGCCAACTTGGTAGGCGGATTCTACCCATAACTTGTGTACAGGTGTTCTTATGGTCGAACCCGTAATACCCTTCAATAATATATCTTTCCCAGTATAGGTATCATTAGACACTGGCAGTACTCCCGCACGTAGCAAGGAGTAGGTGCTACATCCATCTCTCAAGGACAACATGTTCTCAACCCTGCCCACATCCTTATGCAAGGCCACTGTGGACTTACTAGCAAAAACCCGCATCCTGGGGTCTAATTCTAAGGGTTCCTCCTCACCTTGCCTTGAAGACCTAATGCAAGCCACCGGATGTGTCTCTGCAGTTAGGATTCCTTGGGATTGTTCCTCCTTTCTCTGATCTTGCTGTTTAGAAAAGCAATACTTTTGTATGTGACCAGTCTTGTTACAGTAGTAACAGGTATAATTCCTAAGGGTATGTTTACCGTTTGGAGTAGGACTAGTACTGTGTGCTCGAGGAACTGAAACATTATTTGATGGTCTAGGTAAACTTTGAGCTCCAGCTGACTTACCTTTCCCTTCTGTTTGAGAGGGTGCCTCAGCCTTCATTTGTCCCTGAAAATTCTTGTCCCACCTACCTTTATTACCGTAGGATTTGGAATAAGGTTTAGAAAAGACAGGGAAATTTCTTGAATGAGCATGACTGTTTTTACCTACCAATTCCCTATGAGCTAAGAATCTGTCACCCAGATCCATTGCTGCTGAAAGATTATCTGGGTTTCTGTCCTCCAAATATTCTCTAAGGTCAACAGGGATTGCATTGTACAATTCCTCATGAACAATTAGGTCTACTAACTTCTCATAGTCCTTGTTCACTCCTTTTGAACAAGCCCACTTCTTAAACAGGAACAGTTTCTCATTCCCTAACTCAGTTAAGGTCTGCCCCTCCTGAAATTTTTTACTTCTGAACCTTTGCCTATATTTCTCAGGTATCATTTGGTATGCAAGCAATACTACCTCTTTTACTTTCTCATAATCAGAAAATTCTCCTTCTTCCAGAGTCTCTACTCTCTGAAAACCTTTGCCTACAAGCTGTGTGCGAACTAGGGTAGCCCATTTCTGTTTGGGCCATCTTTGCTCCTTTGCAGTCTTCTCAAAAAAGGAAAAATATCTGTCTGGGTCATTCTCTGTAAACTTAGGGACAAAATTTGCAGCTTTACTTAGGTTAAAGTACTGCTCAGGCTCTTGGTCTGAACCTCCTAACCCTTTACGTACTCTCTCCTGAGTTTCTAAGAATTTTGTCCTAGCTGCCATCAAAGCTATCTCAAGTTTCATCATCGCTTCCTTATTACCTGCAGGAGGTGATTCCTCCTGTTCACTGTTAACAGACATGTTTACTGATGAATTATTTACCTCCTCACTGAAGCCAGAAAATTCTAAAGACTCAGTGTCTGACATTTTTACCCTTAAATTCCTGCACAGCATCAATGGACAAGGTCTTTACACAGGTACATTAAAAAAAAATAACACAAGTTCTATGGAAAATCTTCCATGGCACTCTACCATAACCACAAACAAAATGTGTTACTCAACTTTAATCCCCACTCTGGAGAAACAACCTGTAAACTAATACATGAACCTTCCACTGACACCACCAAGGTAATTTTTACAAGGTAAATTTTATCCTACCAAAACATGTGACTCATAACCCTATCTCATACCAGTACATCTCAAGAATGTTTTGAGTTATTTTAACAGTCAAATAACTCTCCCGGTTAAGGCCCCCATGTTATGTTATTTTCCCTTATTAAATCATCAAGGTTCTACATGTACTAGCATAGGGTATTTACTTAAAAGGTCTTAGGGTAAAAGGAGGACATTATTTGGTTAAAAGATACTTACTCAGGTTTAGCTGCTGCATCTGAAACTTATTGGTCTTCACATTCCTCTTAAAGGTTATTTAAACCAACATTATAAAAATAGAGCTATATTAAGAAGTATATACATATAATATACAGGTCTCCACTCCTAAACATATAATCAGCCTTTCCCAAAGCACATGGCTCAGCTGCCACCTTCAACTCTCTCTTTCTCAACATTTCTTAACCCTCCAGTGTCTTGATACACTGAAGATCACAGAATGTCATGGTAACATCGATCTACAACCCTCCCTATTACCTTTTGGGCTCTCATTCAGCCCTGAAGCCAAGATAAGATAAGCACCAACAACAACAGCTCACTCTAGCCGCCATTGTTCTCCAGGAAGGGATTGTGGGAAGCCAGCATCTCTCTAAGCTCCTCCCCCAAAACAAAACATAAACGCATCACTTTGCATATCTCCACATGTACTCTCAATATATCTTATGTTATTACAATGAGACATGCAACTATATTTTAATACTTAATTAAATGTGTGCATTATTTATATAACCTATTATATTGAGAAAATCAGTTAAATCAGCCCTTAAGCTTTTAAGGCTGGCCAAGCCTTAACTCTCAACTAAGCAGTACTCCTGATTAATTCAATATAACTAGGCATTCATATGTTATTTAATTACAACAATACATGCTGGGTTCCAATAGCCCCCATAACAAGTCCATAATACCCCATAACATTACCTGACTGTGTTTCACTTTCTTTAACTAAGTATCATTTTTTTCTATTATACATTAATTATTCGTATTTTTTTGTGAGTTCTTTAATTTAACAGTTCTAACTTGTGTTCATCAAGTTTTGCCTTGTCTGTTAAGTACTTTTCTTCTTTTGTATAATTTCCCCAAGAACCCGTAGTCCACTTGAATACCGATTGATCGATCTTCCTTACTTTTTCACGCTAATCCACCACGATTCATTATGATCTAAGAATAGGATTTATGGTTTCTTGTACAGCAGTATATGGAATCATTGCCTGATGCCCATCTGTCGCATCTACCACTTTGTTCATATTGTATTAGTTTAGTTACCTGCCTGCTGTTCATACTGTATTAGTTATATGCCTGCAGTTCATACTGTATTAGTTACCTGCCTGTTGTTCATACTGTATTAGTTACCTGCCTGCTGTTCATACTGTATTAGTTACCTGCCTGCTGTTCATACTGTATTAGTTACATGCGTACTGTTCATACTGTATTAGTTACCTGCCTGCTGTTCATACTGTATTAGTTACCTGCCTGCTGTTCATACTGTATTAGTTACCTGCCTGCTGTTCATACTGTATTAGTTACCTGCCTGCTGTTCATACTGTATTAGTTACCTGCCATGCTGTAGCGTAATCCGAACTATTATGTAGTTATGTATACCAGCTTTTAAACTCCCACAGCCCAGTACCTTCAGTAGTGTAGTCTCTAGCACATGCAGATGTACGGAGCGGATGGTAAGCCATACTTCCAATAAACTACAGAGCAAGAGCAGTTGTGATCTTCCACCCACCACTTGAGGAAGAAACCCAATTAAAAGCAGCACGACACAATAGTAAAGATCCAGGTAATCAGGTTGAACAAGGAAAGACGAGAGCTCACAAAGAATGACCAAGGAGTCTGTGAGGAGCTCAGCAAGAATTTTAAAGAGGTATTGTATAAAGGCAAAGGGGACAAAAGAGAGTGCAAAAATTATAGGCGAATAAGTCTGTTGAGTGTACCTGGTAAAGTGTATGGTAGAGTTATTATTGAAAGAATTAGGAGTAAGACAGAAAGCAGGATAGCAGATGAACAAGGGGGCTTTAGGAAAGGTAGGGGGTGTGTAGACCAAGTGTTTACAGTGAAACATATAGGTGGACAGTATTTGGATAAGGGTAAAGATGTTTTTGTGGCATTTATGGATTTGGAAAAGGCGTATGATAGGGTAGATAGGGGGGCAATGTGGCAGATGTTGCAGGTGTATGGAATAGGAGGAAGGTTACTGAAAGCAGTGAAGAGTTTTTATGAGGATAGTGAGGCTCAGGTTAGAGTGTGTATGAGGGAAGGGGACTATTTCCCAGTAAAAGTGGGCCTTAGACAAGGATGTGTGATGTCACCGTGGTTGTTCAATATATTTATAGATGGGGTTGTAAGAGAAGTGAATGCGAGGGTCTTGGCAAGAGGTGTGGGGTTAAAAGATAAAGAAGCAAATACAAAGTGGGAGTTGTCACAGTTGCTTTTTGCTGATGACACTGTGCTTTTGGGAGATTCTGAAGATAAGTTGCAGAGGTTGGTGGATGAATTTGGTAGGGTGTGTAAAAGAAGAAAATTGAAAGTGAATATAAGAATGAGTAAGGTGATGAGGATAACAAAAAGATTAGGTGACGAAAGATTGGATATCAGATTGGAGGGAGAGAGTATGGAGGAGGTGAATGTATTCAGATATTTGGGAGTGGACATGTCAGCAGATGGGTCTATGAAGGATGAGGTGAATCATAGAATTGATGAGGGGAAAAGGGTGAGTGGAGCACTTCGGAGTCTGTGGAGACAAAGAACTTTGTCCATGGAAGTAAAGAGAGGAATGTATGAGAGTATAGTTATACCAACGCTCTTATATGGGTGTGAAGCATGGGTGATGAATGTTGCAACGAGGAGAAGGCTGGAGGCAGTGGAGATGTCATGTCTGAGGTCAATGTGTGGTGTGAATATAATGCAGAGAATTCGGAGTTTGGAAATTAGGAGGAGGTGCGGGATTACCAAAACGATTGTCCAGAGAGCTGAGGAGGGGTTGTTGAGGTGGTTTGGACATGTAGAGAGAATGGAACGAGACAGAGTGACTTCGAGAGTGTATAAATCTGTAGTGGAGGGAAGGCGGGGTAGGGGTCGGCCTAGGAAAGGTTGGAGGGAGGGGTAAAGGAAGTTTTGTGTGCGAGGGGCTTGGACTTCCAGCAAGCATGTGTGAGCGTATTTGATAGGAGTGAATGGAGGCACATGGTTTTTAATACTTGACGTGCTGTTGGAGTGTGAGCAAAGTAACATTTATGAAGGGATTCAGGGAAACCGGCAGGCCGGACTTGAGTTCTGGAGATGGGAAGTACAGTGCCGGCACTCTGAAGGAGGGGTGTTAATGTTGCAGTTTTATAACTGTAGTGTAAAGCACCCCTCTGGCAAGACAGTGATGGAGTGAATGATGATGAAAGTTTTTCTTTTTCGGGCCACCCTGCCTTGGTGGGAATCGGCCGATGTGTTAATAAAAAAAAAATAATAAAAAATAATTGTCTGAGAAAATAGGGTTGATACCAGAGTCAGAAGGGTAGAGTTGTATGTATTGTGTCCAACAGTGAGTGGTGGACACAATACATACAACAAGAAAAGTGAGAAACTATTGTGTAAGCCTGATACCTTAAGGGCAATAGGGCCAAGTAATTTTTTTCTCAGGGTCCTGAGAAAAGGAGGGGAGCCCCACTAACCTCAATCTTCAACAAGTCACTCAACACTGGGCAGAGACAGAGAGGTAGCATTAGACTACAGGCTTGTGCCACCGACGTACATAATATAAGCAGTTGTGGAAAAGATTATCAGAAAAGTGGTGAACCTTGTCTAGCAAACCTACTAGAATTGTGTGACAGGGTAACAAAAGGTAGGAGAGAGAGGAGAGAGGGACGGGTAGACTGCAACCTCTTGGACTATAGGAGGAAATTGGACAGAGCTCTGCACAAGAGACTGCGACAAAAGCTAGAGGAACAGAAAGGAATAATAGGGAAGACATTGCAAGAGTCCCGGAGCTAAGGGGTATGTCATGTGAGGAGATATGAGGCGTGATACAATGTGTTGAGAAGAATTAATAGAGTGGAGAGGGAGAGACTGTTCTTGAGACAAGAAAAACATGAGGAAAAGAGCACAGTTGGAAGTTATTGACACATATGAGTCACATGAAGTATTTCTTCAGCCTTAGAGTAGTCAAGAGTTGGAATGACCTCGAGAGTGCAGTGGTAGAGGCAAGATCTATATATAAATTTAAGAAGAGGTACGTTTTAAGGCTTCCGTAGCCAGGAGAAAGTGGACCCAGTAGCGGCCAGCGAAGAAGCAGGGCCAGAAACTGAGGTTCGATACTTGCAGCCACATATATGTGAGTGAATGTAGGTAAGTTCACACATACACACACACACACACACACACACACACACAGACTCAGAAGTGTCTCTGTTCGCAGATGATGTGAAATTAATGAGGAGAATCACATCGGAAGAGGACCAAGCAGGACTTCAAACAGACCTGGACAAGCTTGACATCTGGTCTAGCAACTGGCTTCTCGAATTCAATCCCACCAAATGCAAAGTCATGAAGATCGGAGAAGGGCAAAGAAGACCGCTGACAGAGTACAGGCTAGGCGGACAAAGACTACAAACCTCAGCAAAGGAGAAAGATCTTGGGGTGAGTATAACGCCAAGCACTTCTCCGGAGGCACACATCAACCAGATAACTGCGGCAGCATATGGACGACTGGCAAACCTAAGATTAGCGTTCCGTTACCTTAACAAGGAATCGTTCAAGACACTGTACACCGTGTACGTCAGGCCCATACTAGAATATGCAGCACCAGTCTGGAACCCACACCTGGTCAAGCACGTAAAGAAACTAGAGAAAGTGCAAAGGTTTGCGACAAGGTTAGTTCCACAACTCAGGGGTCTGTCTTATGAAGAAAGGTTGAGGGAAATAGGACTAACAACACTGGAGGAAAGAAGGGTCAGAGGAGACATGATAACGACATACAAAATACTGCGGGGAATCGACAAGGTAGACAGTGACAGGATGTTCCAGAGAGGGAACACAGAAACAAGGGGACACAACTGGAAGTTGAAGACTCAGATGAGTCAAAGGGATGTTAGGAAGCATTTCTTCAGCCACAGAGTAGTCAGGAAGTGGAATAGTCTAGAGAAAGATATAGTGGAGGCAGGAACCATACATAGTTTTAAGACGAGGTATGATAAAGCTCATGGAGCAGGGAGTGCAGAGACCCAGTAGCGGACAGCGAAGAGGCGGTGCCAGGAGCTGAGTCTCGACCCCTGCAACCACAATTAGGTGAATATAATTAGGTGAGTACACACACACACACACACACACACACACATAGTTCCAGAGCTAAGAGTAATGCTCCACGAAGAAAGGTTAAGGGAAATCGGCCAGACGACACTTGAGGACAGGAGGGTTAGGGGAGACATGATAACGACATACAAAATACTGCGAGGAACTGACAAGGTGGACAGAAACAGGATGTTCCAGAGATAGGACACTTAAAAAAGGGGTCAAAATTGGAAGTTGAGGACTCAGATGAGTCAAAAAGATGTTAGGAAGTATTTCTTTAGTCATAGAGTTGTCAGAAAGTGGAATAGTCTGGCAAGTGACGTAGTGGAGGCAGGAAGCGTACCTAGTTTTAAGAAGAGGTATGATAAAGCATATGGAGTAGGGAGAGAGAGGACTCGGTAGCGATCAGTGAAGAGGCGGGGCCTGGAGCTATGAACCGACCCCTGCAACCACAAATAGGTGAGTACATACACACACATACACAAACATACATACGCAGGAAAGAGTAGCATAAATAAAGGATTACTTGAAGAATAGAAAACAAAAAGCCATTATAAGGAATGAAGCATTGGGATGGGAGAGTACAAGTAGTAGAGTACCAGAGGGATCAGTGTTGGCATCTGTAGTGTTCCTCGTACATATTAGTTACGAAAATTACCTCCAATAAATAAGTATTTGCAAGTGGATGAAAGAAGGCGGCAAGAAGACCTGTATGGTCTTAGAGAATGGTCTGATTAAGAGTTCTGAAAATGAAATGAACTAAAAGCTCAGTTATGAAGGTGGGGGATGGGGAAACCAGGCAGAAAAGTGAATCACATGGGAAGAAGGGAGAGAAAAAGACGAGAGGAGAGAAAAAGAAAAAAAGGAGAAAAAACAAGGCTTCCGAGATTACGGTACATATCCTTACAGTATATATTCAACAGAACATAATCATACAGTATATATTCTTATCCCAAGTGAGCGTAACTCCAGTTCTGCTGGAATGAAACCTCTGAAGCTCCCACAGCTCATAACCTCTGCTGGAATATTTGATCATATTGCCTCCCAGTTCAAGCTGACGGATTTCAATACCTTGTATGAGCCCCGTCTTTAGTGATGGTATGTGACAGGGATACACAGTTAGCTTTTGTTTACACCGGGATAACAAACACATCCAATTTTGATTAAAAACATGTTGGTCATGATATAAGAGGTAGAGCTGGATCTCATTTTCCGCAAATTTAAATAGTTAATTGCAAACGGGAAATTACACACACACAGACACACACACACACACATACACATAGGAAGGGCACTGCAATGGATCAGCGAATACCTGACAGGGACGCAACAACGGGTCATGGTACGTGATGAGGTATCACAGTGGGCGCCTGTGACGAGCGGGGTCCCTCAGGGGTCAGTCCTAGGACCAGTGCTATTCTTGGTATATGTGAATGACATGACGGACGGGATAGACTCAGAAGTGTCTCTGTTCGCAGATGATGTGAAATTAATGAGGAGAATCACATCGGATGAAGACCAAGCAGGACTTCAAAGAGACCTGGACAGGCTGGACACCTTGTCCAGCAACTGGCTTCTCGAATTTAACCCCGCCAAATGCAGAGTCATGAAGATCGGGGAAGTGCAAAGAAGACCGCAGACAGGGTATAGGCTAGGTGGCCAAAGACTGAAACCTCGGTCAAGGAGAAAGATCTTGGGGTGAGTATAACACCAAACACGTCTCCGGAAACATACATCAACCAGATAACTGCTGCAGCATACGGGCGACTGGCAAACCTGAGAATAGCGTTCCGATACCTTAGTAAGGAATCGTTCAAGACACTGTACACCGTGTACGTCAGGCCCATACTAGAGTATGCAGCGCCAGTTTGGAACCCGTACCTGGTCAAGCACGTTGTTACGGCCCCGTATCTAACAATGGTAGTTAGGTAATTACCTCACCGGCCGGCAGTCAAGGGGTTACGTCATCAGACCTGATGTTTGACTGCCGGGCCGGCTTGACTGACAGTGTCATCGAGACTCTCCCCTAGTCAACACTGGAGAGTCCACCAGCTCACTGATACACTACTGGAGTTCGCCAGGCAGACCTGCTTGAGAGTTGTAGACTTTCGCAGTGTGGTGCTGGTGACAGGTCTACAGTGCTAACGAGACTCTCCCATATACAACACTGGAGAGTTCACCAGCTCCCTGATACACCTAGGGAGTGTACGAGACTCTCCCATATACACTGCTGGAGAGTGTCAGCGAGACTCTCCCCTATACAACACTGGAGAGTTCACTAGCTCCCTGATACACCTGGGAGTGTTCAACAGACAGACCTGGAGATTGACTCTTCATGCTGGTGACGGCCTTAGACTATCTACTGGCTTATTCACCGTACCGACTGTGTTCCTGAGACTATGTACCTGAAAATGGACTGTTGTACCTGAACATGACCTGAAGTGTGACACTGGAAAGTGGTCTTGTGACACTGGTAACAGGTGGTGTCTTGTGTGACACTGGTAACAGGTGGTGTCTTGTGTGACACTGGTAACAGGTGGTGTCTTGTGTGACACTGGTAACAGGTGGTGTCTTGTGTGACACTGGTAACAGGTGGTGAGGTAATTACCTAAGAAGCATTTGTAATAAACGACTGTTTGGGATACTAAGTAAAATTTCATTTTTCAGATTTTTATTATATTAAATATATATTAATATAAAAGCATATAATCTGAATAAAAACATAATCTAATAATCTGTGTAAAAACCTATTTACACAAAATCACAGTACAAGATAAAAGTCACAAGTAAAATCAAGTATTCGGTGTAGTGTCAAGTCGCTGCCATCTTCTAGTGTCACGCAGGACACTACCACACCTTGTCATGATACTTCTTTGTCTTATGGCACGCCTTCTCACGGGGTCCCCTGACACCCGTTCTCTGTGTCACATGACACGCCCCCGGTGTCACCCGACACGCCTTCTCTTCTGTGTCACACGACACCCTTCTCTCTGTGCCCATAAGACACCTTCCTTGCATCATGAACCCATCTCTAATAAAACCTTTTCACCGCGTTATGACACACATCAAATACACGACTCAACCTGTGTCGTGCCATCGTCACAAACTCTGACTGACTACACCACTAAATACCTGACACCACAGTGTCACACAAGACACCACCTGTTACCAGTGTCACACAAGACACCACCTGTTACCAGTGTCACACAAGACACCACCTGTTACCAGTGTCACACAAGACACCACCTGTTACCAGTGTCACACAAGACACCACCTGTTACCAGTGTCACACAAGACACCACCTGTTACCAGTGTCACACAAGACACCACCTGTTACCAGTGTCACACAAGACACCACCTGTTACCAGTGTCACACACTTTCAGGTACATAAGTTCAGGTACAACAGTCCATTTTCAGGTACATAGTCTCAGGTACACTTAGAGAAAGTGCAAAGGTTTGCGACAAGGTAGGGGAATGTCCTACGAAGAAAGGTTACGGGAAATCGGCCTGACAACACTGGAGGACAGGAGAGTTAGGGAAGACATGATAACGACATACAAAATACTGCGGGGAATAGACAGGGTGGATAGAGACAGGATGTTCCAGAGAGGGGACACAGAAACAAGGGGTCACAATTGGAAGTTGAAGACTCCGATGAGTCAAAGGGATGCTAGGAAGTATTTGTTCAGCCATAGAGTAGTCAGGAAGTGGAATAGTCTAGCAAGTGACGTAGTGGAGGCAGGAACCATACATAGCTTTAAGACGAGGTATGATAAAGCTCATGGAGCAGGGAGAGAAGGGACCCAGTAGCGATCAGTGAAGAGGCGAGGCCAGGAGCTATGAATCGACCCCTGCAACCACAACTTCGTGAGTACAACTAGGTGAGTACACACACACACGAGAAAGAGGGGTGAGCACACTGCACTTCGAAAGAGTTCCTCACAAGAGATTAGTGCAAAAGTTAGAGAATCGGGCACGCATAACAGGAAGGGCACTGAAATGGATCAGAGAATACCTGACAGGGAGGCAACAGCAAGTCATGGCACGAGACGAGGTGTCAGAGTGGGCGCCTCTGACGAGCGGTGTACCACAGGGGTCAGTCCTAGGACCAGTGATATTTTTGGTACATGTGAATGACATGACGGAAGGGATAGTCTCAGAAGAGTCTCTGTTTGCAGATGATGTGAAGTTAATGAGGAGAATTAGATCGGATGAGTATCAGGCATGACTAAAAAGAGACCTGGATAGGCTGCAAGCTTTGTCTAACAACTGGCTCCTCGAATTTAACCCCGAAAAATGCAAAGTCGTGAAGATCGGGGAAGGGCGAAGAAGACCGCAGACAGAGTGTAGGCTAGGTGGCCAAAGACTGCAAACTTCACTGAAGGAAAGAGATCTTGGGGTGAGTATAATACCGAGCACATCTCCTGATGTGCACATCAACCATATAACTGCTGCAGCATACGGGCGCCTGGCAAACCTAAGAATAGCATTCCGATACCTCAGTAAGGAATCGTTCAAGACACTGTACACCGTGTACGTCAGGCCCATACTGGAGTATGCAGCAGCACCAGCTTGGAACCCACACATGGTGAAGCACTTCAAGAAATTAGAGAAAGTGCAAAGGTTTGCGACAAGGTTAGTTCCAGAGCTAAGGGGAATGTCCTACTAAGAAAGGCTAAGGGAAATCGGCCTGATGACACTGGAGGGTCAGGGAAGACATGATAACAACATAACATACTGCGAACAATTGACTAGGTGGACAATCGGTCACAACTGGCCTGGTCACAGACCGGGCCGCAGGGGCGTTGACCCCTGGAATTCTCTCCAGGTAAACTCCAGGTAAACTGGAAGTTGAAGACTCCGATGAGTCAAAGGGATATTAGGAATTATTTCTTAAGTCATAGAGTTGTCAGGAAGTGGAATAGCCTAGAGAGTGACGTAGTGAAGGCAGGAACCATACATAGTTTTAATACGAGGTATATTAAAGCTCATGGAGCAAGGACAGAGAGGACCTAGTAGCGAGCAGTGAAGAGACGGGGCCAGGAGCTATGACTCGATCCCTGCAACCACAAATAGGTGAGAACTCACACACACACGTGAGAAGGGATACACAATAACCCCAGAATAAACTAAGAGGAAGGACATCAAGCCCAACATGAACCTTCAAGACGAAAAACTGTCCCTCCCAGAATCAAGGAAATTGAGAAGGTCTGCTTGTGCTTGACTGTGGCGGCTCCACTCAGGTTAGTCTGCTGGTGCCTGAGTGTGGTGACATCCCTCAGGCCAGTCTGCTGGTGCCTGAGTGTGGTGGCATCCCTCAGGCCAGTCTGCTGGTGTCTGAGTGTGGTGACATCCCTCAGGCCAGTCTGCTGGTGCCTGAGTGTGGTGGCATCCCTCAGGCCAGTCTGCTGGTGCCTGAGTGTGGTGGCATCCCTCAGGCTAGTTTGTGGTGCCTGAGTGTGGTGGCATCCCTCAGGCCAGTCTGCTGGTGCCTGAGTGTGGTGGCATCCCTCAGGCTAGTTTGTGGTGCCTGAGTGTGGTGGCATCCCTCAGGCCAGTCTGCTGGTGCCTGAGTGTGGTGGCATCCCTCAGGCCAGTCTGCTGGTGCCTGAGTGTGGTGGCATCCCTCAGGCTAGTTTGTGGTGCCTGAGTGTGGTGGCATCCCTCAGGCCAGTCTGCTGGTGCCTGAGTGTGGTGGCATCCCTCAGGCCAGTCTGCTGGTGCCTGAGTGTGGTGGCATCCCTCAGGCTAGTTTGTGGTGCCTGAGTGTGGTGGCATCCCTCAGGCCAGTCTGCTGGTGCCTGAGTGTGGTGGCATCCCTCAGGCTAGTTTGTGGTGCCTGAGTGTGGTGGCATCCCTCAGGCCAGTCTGCTGGTGCCTGAGTGTGGTGGCATCCCTCAGGCCAGTCTGCTGGTGCCTGAGTGTGGTGGCATCCCTCAGGCTAGTTTGTGGTGCCTGAGTGTGGTGGCATCCCTCAGGCCAGTCTGCTGGTGCCTGAGTGTGGTGACATCCCTCAGGCCAGTCTGCTGGTGCCTTAGTGTGGTGGCATCCCTCAAGTCAGTCTGCTGGTGCCCGAGTGTGGTGGCATCAGTCAAGCCAGTCTGCTGGTGCCTGAGTGTGGTGGCATCCCTCAGGCCAGTCTGCTGGTGCCTGAATGTGATGGCATCCCTCACGCTAGTCTGCTGGTGCCTGAGTGTGGTGGCATAACTCAGGCGCCGTCTGTGTTTGGGTGCACCCCGCCCACCTCCTAGCAACCAGCTTCCTAATATCTTCCCACAAAAAAGTAGGAGAGTGAAATGAAGCTAGGTTATGCAGGTACACTGCTGGAGGTGGTGGTAGTGGTGGTAGTGGTGGTAGTGGTGGTAGTGGTGGTGGTGGTGGTGGTGGTGGTAGTGGTGGTGGTGGTAGTGGTGGTGGTGGTGGTGGTAGTGGTGGTGGTAGTGGTAGTGGTGGTAGTGGTAGTGGTGGTGGTAGTGGTGGTGGTAGTGGTAGTGGTGGTAGGGGTAGTGATGGTGGTAGTGGTGGTAGTGGTGGTGGTAGTGGTGGTAGTGGTAGTGGTGGTAGTGGTAGTGGTGGGGGTAGTGGTGGTAGTGGTAGTGGTGGTGGTGGTGGTGGTGGTGGTAGTGGTGGTAGTGGTGGTGGTGGTAGTGGTGGTAGTGGTGGTAGTGGTAGTGGTGATAGTGATGGTGGTGGTGGTGGTAATTATGGTGGTGGAAGGGGTGGTGGTGGTAGTGGTTGTAGTGGAGGTGGTGGTGGCAGTGGTGGTGGAGTTGGTGGCGGTGGAGGCGGTGGTGGTTGTGGCTGTGATGGGGGTGGAGGTGGTAGTGGTGGCAGCGGTGGTGGTGGTGGTGGTGAAGGTGGTGATGATGGAGGTGGTGGTGGTGGCAGTGGTGGTGGTGGTGGCAGTGGTGGTGGTGGCAGTGGTGGTGGTGGCGGTAGTGGAGGTGGTGGTGGTGATTGTTGAGG
Source organism: Cherax destructor (assembly GCA_009830355.1). Classification (NCBI taxonomy): domain Eukaryota; kingdom Metazoa; phylum Arthropoda; class Malacostraca; order Decapoda; family Parastacidae; genus Cherax; species Cherax destructor. Next base: position 59,611 of record WNWK01005100.1, on the reverse strand, counting down.
TAGTGGATGTGGTGGTGGTGGTGGTAGTGGTTGTAATGGTGGTGGTGGTAGTGGTGGTGGAGGTGGTGGTGGTAGTGGTGGTGGTGAAGGTGGTAGCGATGGTGGTGGCGGCATTGGTGATGGTAGTAATTGTGGTCGTGATTTTCACTAACGCCATTAAGATATTAAAAAAGGCTTTTATACTGGGCAGTGCAACAATTTGCTCCACAATGTCAAACGAAGGAGAATTCCGACGTTCTTTTGAACATAAAATGAACTGAGCTCACCACCCGTACAGTATATATACTTTGAACAATAAACCCAGAAGGTTTATCAGACAAGTACCATGCAATACCAGAGGTTTTGGCTTTCTGATGTATCCTGGTCAGTTGCAAGAATGAGTTTTAATCCTACCGACTATACGAGGATCATTAAGGCTTCAAGTAATCTGTTAACCACCAGTTAAGAATACGTTAATTCGCCCATCAACTGTTTTCTAAGATTAATCACACCGTTGTTTGCAGGCGATGGAGCAATGATAAAGGCTTCAGAGGCTTCTGTCTTTATTTGCGATATCGTGGTACACAGGCAGTGTGTTGGCCAGCCCCAGGTGGGGCACCATACCCGCGAGGGAGAGAGGAGTAGGCCTTGTTGACTCTAGGTTACGTTGGCGTCGAGTGAGAGAGAATCAGGCGTGGGCAGGCTGAAGTGGCCTGCCCACCGAGAGGCCTGCCCTCTGGTGGAAACTATTAAAACTAGGCATGTAGGCTTACAGTCTACATTTTGCTCGGCTGGCAGAGAGCATAGGCTGTCTACACAACGATTAAATTAAACTTTCATTGTATATGTGAGGAACTGAAGGAGAGTCAGCCCCTACCCATTCTAATTTACACCCTTACCTAGTGTACCTTGCACATTACATCTTACTTAGGAATAGGAATTAGTTCAGATCCTAATAAGTGCAGTTAGTAAGTGATTCACTTTTTAAAGCAATGAATAATCTTATTATATGTGCAGCATTAGCTGGTTGCTATTATATTGCTATCAAAAAGCAGCAGTGAAAGTTATGTTAGCCTTCGTCTAATCCTTTTTTATAAATGATGAGAACAATATATAATACCGACAAGTTGAAACGTTTCGCCTATGCAGTAGGCTTCTTCAGTCACAGAGGTAGCAGGCGTAATAACGAAGTAATGATGTAATCAGTCCATCAACCTTTGAGATATAGTTTTTGAAAGTGGTCAGTCTGCAGACTCACCACCTCAAAAAAAATATTTCTTCGCTGCTATGCCTGCTGCCTCTGTATCTGACTGAAGAAGGCTCTGCAGTAGACGAAATGTTTCACTCAACAATAAAGATACCCAGCTGTTGCACATGTGTCTTCCCCATTTTATATAACTACTAAACTGGCTTGTATTAGTCAGGTCAAAGAAAAGAACGTGGGAGAACACGATCTGTAGAGCAGCCACGGTAGATATAGAGAAAATAAAGAAAATAAACTTGATAGTCGGCTTACACAAACCTGAGGGGTGGATGCTTGACTAATAAAGTTAGGACGAAATCTTCAAACGACGTATTAAACGTCCAGACATTATTTCGTACCATAAAAAAAATCATTGAACGTTCGTAAAGTGGCCTCATTCTCATTCTCTGAGTAAACATGCATTATTTTCCACAAACTTAGTTAGTTATATTTAGTGCCTAGAAACAAGTAATAGTGATTCTTGAATTAAACCAAGAGTTTAGTCTACAGAAAATTTTGTGAACGAGACCCAAAATTTGGTCATCTCAAAAATCTCGGATATTATCCTAACACCACAATACTTTAAAAAGGCAATAAATGACATGCCCTACACTCTGCTCCAGGCCCAGACTCATGGAACTCCATGTTCATCAAGAACTGCAAGAGGCCCCTATCGTGTGCCTTCAGCATTCTATGGAAGGGGAGCATGGACACAGGGGTCATCCCACACTCACTAAAAACAACAGACATAGCCCCACTCTTCAAAGGTGGCAGTAAAGCAATTGCAAAGAACTACAGACCGATAGCACTAACATACCATATCAATTTTTTTTTTAAAGGGTTCTAAAGAAGCAAGATCGCCAACCACCTAGATACCCATCAGTTACACAACCCAGGGCAACACGGGTTTAGAGCAGGTCGCTCCTGCCTGTCCCAACTACTGGATCACTATGACAAGGTCCTGATGTTGTAGAGGATAAACAAAATACAGATGTAGTATACACAGACTTTGCAAAAGCCTTCGACAAGTGTGACCATGGTGTAATAGAGCAGAAAATGCGTGATAAAGGAATAACAGGAAAAGTTGGTAGATGGATCTATAACTTCCTGACAAATAGAACACAAATGTAAAAGTAAACAGAGTAAAGTCTGAGGCAGCTACGGTGAAAAACTCTGTTCCACAAGGCACAGTACTCGCTCCCATTCTATTCCTCATCCTCATATCTGACATAGACAGAGATGTAAGCCATACCTCCGTGTCTTCCTTTGCGGATGACACCAGGATTGCCATGGCAGTGACCTCCATCGAAGACACCGCAAGACTCCAAGCGGACATAAACCAAATCTTCAGATGGGCCACTCAAAACAATATGAAGTTCAATGAAGAGAAATTTCAACTACTCAGATATGGAAAACTTGAGGAAATTAAAAATGTATCAGGGTATACGACAAATTCTAACCATACAGAGCGAAAAAGTAATGTGAAGGACCTGGGAGTAATAATGTCAGAGGATCTCGCCTTCAAAGACCACAACAATGTATCTACCGCATCTGCTAGGAAAATGATAGGATGGATAATGAGAACCTTCAAAACTAGGGACGCCAAACACATGATGATTCTCTTCAAATCGCTTGTTCTCTCTAGGCTGGAATACTGCTGTACACTAACTGCCCCCTTCAAGGCAGACGAAACTGCTGACCTGGAGAGTGTACAAAGAACCTTCACGGCACACATAAGTACGACAAGGTACCTAAATTACTGGGAACGGTTGAAGGTCCTTCATCTGCATTCCCTGGAGCGCAGGCGAGAGAGATACATGATAATATATACTTGGAAAATCCTAGAGAGATTATTACCAAACTTGAACACGAAAATCGCACCCTATGAAAGAAAAAGACTCGGCAGCAGATGCAACAGTTCCCCAATGAAAAGCAGAGGCGCCACGAGTACACTGAGAGACAACACAATAAGTGTCCGGAGCCCAAGACTGTTCAACTGCCTCCCAGCATACATAAGGGGGATTACTAATAGATCCTTGACTGTCTCCAAGAAGGCACTGGACAGGCACCTAAAGTCAGTACCTGACCAATCGGGCTGTGGTTCGTACGTCAGTTTGCATGCGGCCAGCAGTAACAGCCTGGTTGATCAGACCCTGATCAACCACGAGGCCTGGTCTCAGACCGAGCCGAGGGGCGTTGACCCCCGAAACCCTCTCCAGGTAAAGACTGTTAGGCTAGGTCACTTGTATGAAACCCTACTGAGGGAGGGAGTCACATCTTACCAGCAATTGCTCGGAATAATCGTACAGTATGTAAATGAACCAAAAAATAACAGTAAGTTATTAATATACTACTTCTGTGTTATGAAGGAAGAGCTTTAAGTAACTGATTTCTTTATTGAGCACCTTCATTACTGGGCTTATGGTACAATGATTTATATAATTGTGAAATTGAGAAAAATTAATTTAAAATGAATTATTATCAATTTCACAACTTATTACATAATCGTTAAAATAGTACAATATCAACCTTATTTTTAACATTATTAAGATCAGTATTATTACCTTCAAAATATCATCATTAACATTAATACCATCAATATTATTTTTTTCTGAAAATATATACACTGAGAAACATGTTCATCTCGGTGTATACAATGTATCCTTACTCGACCCTGCTGGGCCAAGTACCTCTTTAAATCACTTAGTTAACCCAGCAAGGCCACTCAAGTCGACCCAGTCAAATGCTCGGCCATGTTACAACCAACACCCATCTGGCAACCGTTTTCTGCTTTAAATACTCAACCAAACACGAACTAAAAGAAATTTAGGAGTGATGTGTGCCCCACAAAAAGAATAATTAAAACACGCATTGGCTTATGACAGTGGTATATAGTACTGATAAGTTGGCAAGCTAGACTAGTGCAATATCTGGGTATATTTATATTGTAGACGTTTTGCCATAAGTGGAAGATTGTGGTCATGTGGAAGATTGTAGAAGAGGTAATCGGTCCCCTGGGCCTCGAAGAATAATATACAGAAGATGAAGCAATGAGTCCCTCATCACGTGATATCTACGGTGTTCATCAAATACTCCAGCCTGAGGGAATGATTACCTCGTCTTCTGTACATTATTCTGCTAGGCTGTTGGAATGATTAGTTGCTCTTCCACAATCTTCTATTTATATCCCTTCATTGTATTGATACAGCCACTGGTTAGCGAAACGTCTACAAAATAAAGATATCCAGATGTTGCACATGTATGCTTATCAACATGCAACAGTGGTGGTGCTGGTGGCAATGAAACCTCTCTTCTCTTTCTTTTTCTAATAGTTGAGCAGAAGTTTGCCGAGGAAAGCGGTGATCCACCGCGAATTATCAAGTAACCCCAATGACGTGATTTCAAGATCAATTAATAATCTAAATACATCAAGATCAATTGGCATTCTACATTCGCTCTAGGTATCAGGGTAGCTAAGTGCATATAAATATATTTACAAATAATTCAAATTAACGGAAGTACAAATCAAGAATATCCCTGGAACTTTGGGCACGTGGAAACCACTACTTGTATACCCTGGGTATGTATACCCTGGGTATGCACAGGGACAGTCAAGTAAGAAATCACTTGATGAGACGACTGCGGCAGCAGTAGTAAACATATAAAGGAATGAATTAGTAATCCAAGCAAGATATATAAAAAATTAGCAGAGAAAAAACAGAGTAAAAGAAGGCATGTTGGTGTGTGTGTGTGCAGGGTAATATTTTGTGAAAGGCTTCGGGGAAACCGGTTAGGGGAACTTGAGTCCAGGAGGTGGGAAGTACAGGGGATGCACTCTAATGGAGGGGGTTGGGATATTTGCTGTTCAGAATGACATCTATACTGTCGTATGTTCGCACCTCTGGCAAGATACTTATAGTGTGAATGATGGTGAAAATGTTTATATATATGTATATTGTCAGGGGAACGCCTTCCGCCTGAACAAAAGAACGAAAAATAAATAATGAATAACTTGATGGATAATAATTTACCTCCTCCCTCCAATCTTTTCTAGGCCGACCCCTACCCTGTCTTCCCTCCATTACAGATTTATATACTCTCGAAGTCATTATATTTTGTTCCATCCTCTTTACTTGTTTGAACCACCTCAACAATCCCTCCTCAGCCCTCTGGATAATAGTTTTGGTAATCCCGCACCTCCGCCTAATTTCCTAACTACGAATTCTCTGCATTATATTCACACCACACATTGCCCTCAGACACGACATCTCCACTGCCTCCAGCCTTCTCCTTGTTGCAACATTCACAACCCATGCTTCACACCCATATAAGAGCGTTGGTATAACTATACTCTAATACATTTCCCTCTTTTCTTCCCTAGAGAAAGTTCTTTGTCTCCACAGACTCCTCAGTGCACCACTCACCTTTTTCCCCTAATCAATTCTATGATTCACCTCATCTTCCATAAACCCATCTGCTGACACGTCCACAAAAATCATTCTGAATCTAACGAAATTTTTTTTTTTTCATTCTGTTTGTTTATTATTAAATTACTAAACTTATCTAAAATATATTTAATTAGATTAGGCTAAATTAAATTGCGTTTATTTTAATAAGGTTAGGTAACTTTTCTAAGGTTCTTTCCGTACAAAATTATTAATTTTTACATTAACATAAATGAAAAACATATATATCTTTATACGTATAAGAGAACATTTTAAAAAGGACATAATTTTAAATGAGTTTTTGCTAATTGACCAGTTTTGCCTGCGGCAATGTTTATCTCGCATATAAGTACTAGCCTGCGGCAATGTTTATCTCGCATATAAGTACGAGCCTGCGGCAATGTTTATCTCGCACTTCAGCTCTGCTGAGAGAGATAAGTTGCAAAAGAATTTGCATGCCGCTGTAACTTACACGCCTATCAGGGATACACTTAAATGTAAGTGATAATGGTTTAATAACCGGACTCATAAAATATGAGGGATACCTCGTCACATAGGATTTTTCTCTTAGTGGTAATCTTGGGATTACTAATAGCAAAAATGGTATTACATACAGCAGTTATAGTGTAGCAGTTGCAGTATTAGCATTAGAATTAGTACTAGTTGTAGAAGTAGTAGTAGTAACAGTAGTAGTAGTAATAATAATAATAGTAGCAATAGTAGTTAAAGTAGTAGTAGTAGCAGCAGCAGCAGTAGTAGTAGTAGCAGTAGTAATAGTTTGTTAGTAGTAGTAGCTAGGTCAAGATTTACCAATGATCCATATTTTTGAGAGGACACTTGAGAGGGAAGAAATAGTGAAGTGTAACGAGTAAGGGGACGTAAGGTGTTAGAGGAGAGGTGGAGAAAGGGGAGGGAGACGACGAAGTGCCCCGTGGCCTGGTGGCAAAAGCTCTCGCTTCACACGGTGAGGGTCTGGGTTCGATTCCCGGCGAGGATACAAACATTGGACGTGTTTCTTTACACCGGTTATCCATGTTCACCCATCAGTAAAATGGGTACCTGGGTGTTAGTCGACTGGTGTGGGTCGCATCCTGGGACAAAACTGACCTAATATCCCCGAAGTGCTCTGCATAACAAGGGGCTTTCTATATAGTAGTTTGTCATTAATGTCAGCTAGGACTGTATACCTTGTACATGTACTTGTAGTAAATAAAGATATTATTAAGTAAAGAGGAGAGATTGGGGGATGGAGGAGAGGGCCATGGGAGGGAGAGGGGTGGAAATGAGAAGGAGGAAGGTGATTGGTGGGGAGGGGAGGTGTGTGAGGCCGGGGAGGTGCCGACGGCGGGCGACCTTCACATGTTTGTGATGGCGCCAGACAGAGACGCAGCGCGGCGCGGCGGCAGGGGTGACACCGGACGCTCATCCACCCTTTAATTAACTCTCTCTCTCTCTCTCTTTTCTGCGTCACAGAAGCCGCTCCTGCCTACTTACGCAGGTTCCCAACGCTCTCCTTGTTAATCTTCCTTCTTAGAATACCAGAACAACATAACAGCGAATATGTCTACGTACAGAACAACTGCTGCCTAAGACTTGTTTTCCTCTTATTAATTAAAGGGAAATTCCTGAATACCGGTGAAGGGTTCTTGATCTAAGTAATTGGAGCATTCCATCCCTTCCTTGGATTGAATCTGATATCCTCCCTTTCCTCAAATACTCTATGACCTTTATAGCCTTTTTGTGTTCCAAGATGTAGTCTGAGAAAAGTATCCCCTTATTGTATAACCCCAATCTCCTCTACCTCAATGAACGCGACTGGAACAGTGAAGAGTGCGGTATACATTTGTCATGCAGTTAATTATTAGAAGTGAAGATTTGAGGGCAATCGGGTTATTCGTTCACAAGTCATCATATAGAAATTAATATCTAAATTTATTTAATAAATAGGGCAAATTAAGACACACACTGTCCAAATCTAGCCCAAAAATTCTACCCCCCCAAAAATCACAAGGTTTGAAGCTAAACTGAAAAGGGATTCTCTTCTTAACTCAGAGACCAAATCCAAAATTTCTGAAGCACATTAATAATAATGATAATAATAATAATAATAATAATAATAATAATAATAATAATAATAATAATAATAATAATAATAATAATATTGGCGGTTTGGACGGATTTTCTGAACTGTCGTATCTTAGCGCCTGTTATGCAGAGCATTTCGGGCAAATTAGGTCAGTTTTGTCCCAGGATGCGACCCACACCAGTCGACTAACACCCAGATACCCATTTTACTGATGGGTGAACATGGATAACAGGTACCTTGAGGAAACACATCGTAATGTTTCCTGCCGTACCGGGGGACTGAACCCCAGACCTCTGTGTGCTAGCACTCAGAAGCTTCATTGTCTAATTATGAATGTTGAAGGGTAAAAACCAGTAGAATGAGATACTCAAAGATTTTCTTACGTAGAGCAATATTTAAGTTTTTCCAGTTCCTTTCAGAAAAAAGACAAATTTTGAATTCCAGACGCCAAAATTAATCCAAACAGTAAGTAGTTAAACAATTTTTTTTTCAACAGTGGATGTATGAGCAAACATTATACTGGTTTATCAAAATATCTAAGAATGGAAGTTTAGAGTCCACCTCTTTCTCCAATGTGAATTTAATAGACAGGACAAGAGCGTTAAGTCTCTGTAAAAATGTGTCCAGATCCACATCATTTGCCCGGGTTGGCAGAATATTCAAGTTTACAGTATATAGGATAGCCACTAATGTTCGCTCATACATCCACTACTATTCTAACCATGAAACAAAAGTAAAAAGGAGTGCCCTTTTCAATATGATTCTGGGAGGCCAGAAATTCTCAATGGGGAAATTTGAAAAATATTTGATATTGCCATGAAACTATGGTACCTTAAGAAGGTTGTAGAAAATAGCTTTGCTGGCAGCTAGGAAAACTTATCATAGAATTTATCTACCCTACCGAATGCTTTAAAAAGATTCAACATACAAGTAACTTTTAAGAATTCATGGATGGTTAAAAGTATATTGATCAAGAATTACCCTCAACAATATTGGCAGTGTTTACAGGTTTAGTTGCAATGGCTACAAATTATCTTACATTGGACAGATTGGCAAACCTCTATATGTTAGGGTAACACAACACCGATATTTGATAAGAACTGCTCAAGAATCGAATGTGATATTCAATCACACCCGTCCTTGCAATAATTCTGCAAATTGGTCAGAAGCCAGAGTTCTGGTTCCTTGCTCCTCTTGGCTGGAAAGAAATATTTTAGAATCGGCAATTACAAAACATAAAAGTTCATTATATTTTAATAGTTTGGGTTTGTTCAAACTCGACTCTTTAATAATTGAAGATATATTGTACATAATCTGAAACCAGATCCTTATTTGAATTCTTTTGGACTGTCTTAAAGCCAGTTAGTTCTACACTGACGAATTGAGGGACACTTAGGTTGTGCTTCTCCTGCCAGCTTTTATGGTTAAACTAGGATTGGGTGGGGTCAGCCAGTTAAAATACGGAATTGTGACCCCTCTTGCCTCTTGCAATAGACACATTTTCTTTTATACGAAGAAAGGAAAATTTCTACAGATAAGTGTCAGATACTTTTGGAATTAGAATTTTAAAGTCTTTTATAATGAAAAGTTTTGAAGTCTGACGGCACAGTTGTGATAATTGGCATGTCACTATTGTTGTGGTCTCTTGGTTACTGCTACATATTCATTGCTTATGGGCTTTATATATGCTTTATGCTTATATTCTGTAATATTTTAGAACGTTCTATTTTTAATGTAGTTTTACCTAATTGGGCAATTTGGCTTATCAACACTAATATATATATATATATATATATATATTAGTGTTGATAAGCCAAATTGCCCAATTAGGTAAAACTACATTAAAAATAGAACGTTCTAAAATTTTGTTTAAATGCATTTATTCCTATATTTTTATGTTTACGATGATGTAAACAATTTTGCATCAAAATATCTTAGAGACACCTTACTGCACCTTGCACAAATAACCGGCACTTATGAGAGGGAAAACTTGTGACGACGTTTCGGCCTGACTTGGACCATTGACAAATCCCACTGAAGCAAGATGGGAAGAAGGCCAGAATATGTACGAGAGCGGGACTATATCTTCGTTTGCAAACGATATTAGACATTGTAAGAGAGTGTCATCCAGTGAGGACAATGTAAATCTCCAAGAGGATATAAACTAAGTTTTCCAATGGGACACAGAAAACAATATGATATACATTGAGGATAAATTTCAGTTACACAATTATGGAAAACTTGAGGAAATAAAAGCTAGTGCGGAGTATAAAGCACAGTCTAACTACACAAAAGTCGCAAGACTAATGTGAAGGAATTAATTGAGATAATGTCAGAGGATCTCACCTTCAAGAATCACATCAGTGTCAATATCACAACCGCAAGGAAAAGGATGGAATGATAATGAGAACATTCAAAACAAGGGACGCCAAGCCAGTGAAGATCCTTTTTGAGTCATCTCTTCTCTTTACGCTGGAATACTACTGTACATTAACATCAGGAAAATTACACATCGTGAGAATGAACAGTGAACCTTCACTGGACTATTGAAGACCCTTGAACTGTATCCCTTGAAACGCAGACGAGAATAATACATCATAATTTACATCTGGAAAATCTTTGAGGCACAGGTCCCAAATCTGCTCACAGAAATCACTCCCTACAAAAGCAGAAGTCTCTTCAGAAGGTGCAACATTCCCCCAGTGAAAAACAGGGGTACTCTGAGTGTACTGAAAGAAAATGCAGTAAGTGTCAGGGGTCCAAGACTGTTCAACAGCCTCCTAATAGACCCCTGGTTGTCTTCAATAGAGTAGTGGAGAGCTTCTTAAGGTGAGTACCTGACCATCCAGACTGAGGTTCATATGATGGATTGCGTGCAGTCAGCAGTAACAGCCTGGTGAATCAGGCGCTGATCCACCAGGAGACCTGGTCATGGACTGAGAGAGGAGATGATGAACCAGCAAGGCTGGACTTTGTATTCATCTTGGGTGATTCCGACATTTAATATGAAAGGCCCCCCAGGAGCTAGTGATCACATGGCCCTGAGTTTTGAATAACTTGTAGAGTTAAAAGTTGAGAATGAAGCAGCATTGGGAAGAAAGGGAGAATGCAAACTTCAAAAGAGTGGACTACGCTGGTATGAGGCAATTCCTGCATGAGGTGCAGTAGGATAGAGAAGTAGAGGGACTGGCGGTAAATTATATGATACAACATGTGACCACAAAGTGCAGGGAGGTATTCTCAAAGGAGACAAAAAGACTTCCAGCAAATTGAGGCGGAAGTGTGCACCAGCAAGTGTTGGGCACAACTCACACAACCGGGGAGGAGGTGAAGAAATTGCTATGTGAGCTAGATACCTCGAAAGCGGTGGAACCAGATAATATCTCTCCATGGGTCATGAGAGAGGAAGCACAGACGATGTTGGTGCCTCTAACAACAATATTCAACAAATCTATTGAACCAGGGGAACTGCCAGAGGTGTGGAAGACAGCAAACGTAATCCTAATTTTTAAGAAAGGAGACAGACAGGCAGTATCACATTACAAACTAGAGTTACTGACTTGTATAGTATGCAACGTCATGGAGCTTATTAAGAGAAGAGTGGTGGAGTACCTAGAAAGGGGTGGGTTCATACTTAGCAATCAGCACTGCTTCAGGGATGGAAAATCCTGTGTTACAAAACTATTGAATTTCAGCGACAACGTACGAGGGGTGGGTAGATTTCATTTTCTTCGACTGTAAAAAGGTCTTTGACAAAGTAACACTAAAATAGATTGGTACAAAAGTTAGAGGAACAGTCAGGAATAACAGGAAAATAAATATAATAGACCAGGGAATACCTGACAGGAAGGAAACAACGAGCGATAGTCCTTGACGAGGAGTCGCAGTGGGTACATGTGACCAGTGGGTTTCCAAAAAGATCAGTCCTAGGGCCTGTGCTGTTTCTTGTATACGTGAGTGACATGACAGTAGGGATAGAGTCTGTGGAACTAATGAGGAAAATACAAGCGGATGAGGAACAAGAAAGGCTAAAAAGCTAAAAAGGGACCTGAAAATGCTATAGGCCTGGTCTAATAAATGACTCATGGAGTTCAACTCCACCAAATGAAAAGTAATGAAGTTTGGGTAGGACAGAGAAGACCGAAGACGGAGTACAGGCTGAGGGGTCAACGGCTTCAAGCTTCTCTCAAGGAGAAGGACCTTGGGATGATTATCATACCAAATATAACCCCCGAGGCGCACATCAACCAAGTAACTGCTGCAGCAAATGCGCGTCTGGGAAATCTATGAATAGAATTTCGACATATAAGTAAGGAGTCATTCACGACATTGTACACCGTGTATGTTAGACCCATAATAGAGAATACAGCACCAATATGGAACCTACACTTGATCAAGCACGTCAAGAAATTGGAGAAAGTGCAGAGGTTTGCACCAAGACTGGTCCCGGAGCTTAGGTATGTCCTGTGAGGATAGTTTAACGGTACTCAGCTTTATGACAGGAGGGTTAGGGAGGATATGATAACAACGTACAAAATACTGAGAGTAATTGACAAGGTGAACAGGAGCAAAATGTTTCATAGATTGGATACAAGAGGAAGAGGTCACAAATGGAAGTTGAAAACTCAGTCATAGGGATGTTAGGAAGTATTTCTTCAGCCTAAGGATTGTCAGAAAGTGGAACAATTTGGAGAGTGAAGTAGTAGTAGAGGCGGCATCCATACATAGTTTTAAGAAGATATACGATAGGGCTCTTGGAGCCGGAAGAGAGTGGACTTAATAGCGGCCAGCGAAGAGGCAGGGCCATGAGTCATGACACGATCCCTGCAACCACACGCGTCAGGAGCTAAGTCTCGACCCCTGCAACCACAATTAGGTGAGTACACACACACATGAAGAAAGGTTGAGGGAAATAGGACTAACAACACTGGAGGACAGAAGGGTTAGAGGAGACATGATAACGACATACAAAATACTGCGGGGAATCGACAAGGTAGATAGTGACAGGATGTTCCAGAGAGGAAACACAGAAACAAGGGGACACAACTGGAAGCTGAAGACTCAGATGAGTCAGAGGGATGTTAGGAAGCAATTCTTCAGCCATAGAGTAGTTAGGAAGTGGAATAGTTTAGCGAACGATATAGTGGAGGCGGGAACCATACATAGTTTTAAGACAAGGTATGATAGAGCTCACGGAGCAGGGAGAGCAGAGACCCAGTAGCGGACAGTGCAGAGGCGGGGCCAGGAGCTGAGTCTCGACCCCTGCAACCACAATTAGGTGAGTACAATTAGGTGAGTACACACATACACAGTGGGTTCAGTGGGACAGAGAACTGGCAGGGAAGTCAGTAAACGAGATGATGGAATATGTGACAACAATATGCAAGGAAACTTAGGAGAGGTTTGTACCCAAGGGAAACAGAAATAACGAGAAAGCCAGGATGAGCCCTGGTTCACCCAAAGGTGCAGAGAGGCCATAACCAAGTGTGTTAGAGAATGAAAGAAGTACAGAAGGCAAAGGACCCAGGAGAATAAGGAGAGCAGTCGCAGAGCCAGAAATGAATATGCACAGGTAAGAAGGGAGGCCCAACGGCAATACGAAAATATCATAGCAGCGAAAGCCAAATCTGACCCGAAGCTGTTGTACAGCCACATCAGGAGGAAAACAACAGTCAAGGACCAGGTAATCAGGCTGAGGAAGGAAGGAGGAGAGATCACAAGAAACGACTGAGAAGTATGTGAGGAACTCAACATGAGATTCAAAGAAGTGTTCACAGAGGAGACAGAAGGGACTCCAGAAAGACGGAGAGGTGGGGTACACCATCAAGTGTTGGACACAATACATACAACTGAGCGAGAAGTAAAGAGGCTGCGATGGGGCCGGATAACATCTCTCCATAGGTCCTGAGAGAGGGAGCAGAGGCGCTATGTGTACCACTAACAACAATCTTCAACACATCTCTCGAAACAGGGCGACTACCTGAGGTATGGAAGACAGCAAACGCAGTCCCTATATTTAAAAAAGGAAACAGACACGTAGCACTAAACTACAGACCAGTGTCACTGACATGTATAGTATGCAAAGTCATGGAGAAGATTATCAGGAGAAGAGTGGTGGAGCACCTAGAAAGGAATGAGCTTATCAACGACAGCATGCACGGTTCCTGTGTCACAAACCTACTAGAGTTCTATGACAGGGTGACAGCAGTAAGACAAGAGAGAGAGGGGTGGGTAGATTGCATTTTCTTGGGCTGTAAGAAGGCGTTTGACACAGTTCCACACAAGAGATTAGTGAAAAAGCTGGAGAGCCAGGCAGGGATAACAGAGAAGGCACTGCTATGGATCAGGGAATGGAATGGCTATCAGGAAGACAACAGCGAGTCATGGTACGTGGCGAGGTGTCAGAGTGGGCGCCTGTAACGAACGGGTATTTGTGAACGACATGACGGAAGGAATAGACTCCGAAGTGTCCCTGTTTGCAGATGATGTGAAGTTGATGAAAAGAATTCAATCGGACGAGGACCAGGCAGAACTACAAAGAGATTTGGACAGGCTGCAGGCCTGGTCTAGCAACTGGCTCCTGGAGTTCAACCCCACCAAGTGCAAAGTCATGAAGATTGGGTAAGGGCAAAGCAGACCGCAGACGGAGTACAGTCTAGGGGGGCCAGAGACTACAATCCTCATTTAAGGAAAAAGATCTTGGGGTGAGTATAACACCGGGCACATCTCCTGAGGCGCACATCAACCAAATAACTGCTGCAGCATATGGGCGCATAGCAAACCTAAGAACAGCATTCTGACATCTTAATAAGGAATCGTTCAGGATTCTGTACACTGTATACGTTATGCCCATATTGTAGTATGAAGCACCAGTTTGGAACCCACAACTAGCCAAGCGTATAAGGAAACTAGACAAAGTGCAAAGGTTTGCAACAAGACTAGTCCCGGAGCTAAGGGGTATGTCCTACGAGGAGAGGCTAAGGGAAATCGACCTGACGACTCTGAAGGACAGGAGAGATTGTGGGGATATGATAACGACATATAATACTGAGTGGAATTGACAAGGTGGACAAAGACAGGATGTTTCAAAGATGGGACACAGCAACAAGGGCTCACAGTTGGAAGTTGAAGACTCAGATGAATCACAGAGTTGTCAGGAAGTGGAATAGTCTGGGAAGTGATGTAGTGGAGGCAGGATCCATTCATAACTTAAAGAAGAGGTATGATAAATCTCATGGAGCAGGAAGTGTGACCTAGTATCGACCAGTGAAGAGGCGGGGCCAGGAGCTGTGAATCGACCCCTGCATCCACAATTAGGTGAGTACAACTAGGTGAGTACACACATGACTCAACCCCTGCAACCATAATTAGGTGAGTATATACACACTCATACACACTCACAAGCACACATGTATGTGCACACAAACAAACAGCACACACACACACATAAACAACATATAGACACACACACGCACACACACACACACACATACACACACACACACACACACACACACACACACACACACACATACACACACACACACACACACACTCTCACACACACACATTCATAAACCTCACTGAAACCAAACTCACAGGAATGATAACAGACGCCATCTTTCCTACTGGATATCAGATACTGAGGAAAGACAGAGGGAACAGGGGGGTGGAGGAGTGCCACTGCTTATAAAAAAACAATGAGATTTTGAGGAGTTGGAGAGAGGAGATAGAAGAGAAACAAGGGACTTCATAATAGAAACACTTCAGATTGGAGGTCCCAAGGTGGTGACTGCAGTGTTGGATAACCCACCACAGAATAGCAGGAGGCCAAGACAAGAATATGACGAGAGTAACAGAGAGATGGTTGACACAGTGGGTGAACTGGCCAGAAGGGCCCATGTGGGCAGGGCAAAGTTACTGGTTGTGGGTGACTTCAGTCACAAAGAAATCGACTAGGAAAACCTGGAGCCACATGGGGTCCCAGAAACGTGGAGTGCTAAGATGATGGAGGTGGTACTGGGAAACCTCATGCATCATCACGTTAGGGACACTACCAGAGAGTGGGGAGCGGATGAACCAAAAAGACTGGACCTAGTATTCACCTTGAGTAGTGTAAATATTAGGACATCACATATGAAAGGCCCCTCGAAACTAGTGAAGATGTAGTTCTAAGCTCTGAATACATAATAAAGTTACAAGTGGAGAGGGAAGCAGGAAGGGCAGGGCGAATGAAGGCAAACTACAAGAGAGGGGACAACACAGGCTTCAGGAATTTCCTGCACGAGGTTCAGTTGGACGAAGAACTGGCAGGGAAATCAGTAAATGAGATGATGGAATACGTGACAACAATATGCAAGGAAACAGAGGAGAGGTTTGCACCAAAGGGTAACAGAAATAACGAGAAGGCCAGGATGAGCCCTTGGTTTACCCACAGGTATAGAAAGTCTAAAACCAAGTGTCCTAGAGAATGGAAGAAGTATAGAAGGCAAAGGACCAAGGAGAATAAGGAGAGTAGTTGAAGAACAAGAAATGAATATGCACAGGCGAGGAGGGAGGCCCAATGACAATACGAAAATGACATAGCAGCAAAAGCCAAGTTTGACCCGAAACTGTTGTACAGTAACATAAAGAAGAAAATGACTATCAAAGACAAGGTAATCAGGCTAAGGAAGGAAGAATAGGCGTTTACAAGAAACGACCTTGAAGTATGTGAGGAGCTCAACATGAGATTTAAAGAAGTATTCACAGTGGAGACAGAAAGGACTCCAGAAAGACGGAGAGGTGGGTTACACTATCAAATGCTGGACATAATACATACAACCGAGGAAGAGATGAAGAGGTTGCTAAGCAAACTAGATATCTCAAAGGCGATGGGGCCGGATAATATCTCTTCATGGATCCTGAGAGAGGGAGCAGAGGCGCTCTGTGTACCACTAACAACAATCTTCAACACATCTATCGAAACAGGGCAACTACCTGAAGTATGGAATACAGCAAATGTAGTCCAAATTTTTAAATAAGGAGACAGACATGCAATATGCTAAGTCATGGAGAAGGTTATCTGGAGAAGAGTGGTGGAACACCTAGATAGGAAAAGGTTATAAACGACAACCAATATGGATTCAGAGATGGGAAATCCTGTTTACATACCTACTGGAGTTATATGACAAGATTATAGCAGTAAGACAAAAGAGAGAGAGAGGGGAAGGGGTAGACTGAGTTTTCTTGGACTGTAAGAAGGCTTTTGATGCAGTGCCACACAAGAGATTAGTGCAAAAGCTGGAGGACCAGGCAGGTATAACAGGGAAGGCACTGCAATGGATCAGAGAATACCTGATGGGAAGGCATCAGCGAGTCATGCATGGTACGTGATGAGGTGTCAGAGTGGGCGCCTGTGACGAATGAGATCTCACAGGAATCAGTCCTAGGGACGATGCTGTTTCTGGTATATGTTAATGAGATGACGGAAGGAAAAGCCTCAGAAGTGTCCCTATTTACAGACGATGTGAAGTTAATGAGAAAAATTCAGTCGGAGGAGAATAAGACAGGATAACAGAGGGATCTGGACAGGCTGCAGGCCTGGTCCAGAAACTAGTTCCTGGAGTTCAGCCTCACCAACTGCAAAGTCATGAAGATAGGGAAGGGCAAAGAAGACTGCAGAGTACATTCTAGGGGGCCAAAGACTACAAACCTCACTCAAGGAAAAGGATCTTGGTTTGTGTGTAATACCGAGCACATCTCCTGAGGCGCACATCAACCAAATAACTGCTGCATCATATGGGCGCCTAGCGATCCTCAGAACAGCATTCCAACATCTCAGTAAGGAGTCGCTCCGGACCCTGTACACCGTGTACGTCAGACCCATATTGGAGTATGCAGCTCCAGTTTGGAAACCACACCTGGCCAAGCACGTCAGGAAATTAGAGAAAGTGCAAAGGTTTGCAACAAGACTAGTCCCGGACCTAAGGGGCATGTCCTACGAGGAGAGGTTAATTAAGGGAACTCGACCTGAGGACACTGGAGGACAAGAGGGATAGGGAGGACAATCGACAAGGTGGACAGAGACAGAATGTTCCAGAGATGGGACACAGCAACAAGGGGTCACAATTGGAAGCTGAAGACTCAGATGAGTCACAGGGATGTTAGGAAGTATTTCTTCAGCCATAGAGGTGTCAGGAAGTGGAATAGTTTGTAAAGTGATGTAGTGGAGGCAGGTACCATACATAGATTTAAGAAGATGTATGATAAAGCTCATGGAGCAAGGAGAGAGTGGACCTAGTAGCGACCAGCGAAGAGGCGGGGCCAGGAGCTATGACTCGTCCCCTGCATCCACAATTAGGTGAGTACACTCAAACACACACATACAAACACCAAGTGTCTTATCGATAAGAGGCTTTGACAAAAGGGTAACTAACACACACAGGAGGAAACTGGACCGTGGACCATCTAATATGTGGTTGCGAAACTCTGCCTCAAGGATCGGTATTGCCCACCACTTGCTCTGTACCTTGCTTCAGTGATGCAAGACCTTGACTTCATGAAAAACTTCTGATTTTGAGAATATGAATATCACAATAGCCATGACGAAGAATGTTTTAATCTCAACTGATACTCATTCTCTTCGATGATTCGGTACCTACTGAAGACTTGAAAACACCGTCAATGACATGACTATTTACTCTTTTTTTTAGTGGTAATTCCGATGACCTCGGCATCCTTGGATTATATAAGAACTACCTGCAGAAGGATTTGTCAAACTTGTTCTTCTGAACCTTCGTCACTGGCGTGTCAAGCAGCCGTGAATAGGATGAACATGGTGAACAACTTGGCGTAGAAATACGAGGCACTGTTACAGAAGAAGAACGCTCTTATCGCTGCAATGATGCACAGAAAAAGTACCTACTCCAAGATGTCAGCGATCAATATACTTTTTTCTCTGATGTAAAGAAAAGCACAATTCTCAAGCTCTGACTTTTTTATTTTATTATATTTAAGTAGTCAAAATTCATATCATTATTATGATTATATTAAGAACACACAATACTGAGGACTTAATCACATTTTAAATGTATTTTTTTTCTTACTTAGAGCCAATTCATTTCAGTTATGATTGAAAAAAGTGTTTCTTTGCAATATGGAGAATTTGGATGAGTTGCTTCGCAAAAAAGCGAAAATGAAGAATAAGGACTACACTTTCTCTCTGATGTATATGCGTATGCTTGAACCTGTTAATCTTGGGACCACAATTCGACTCTCCCGTCCACCTTTCCGTTTATTCATTGGCAGTCGTTCATTATGACTATATATATATACATGTATATATATATATATATATATATATATATATATATATATATATATATATATATATATATATAATTTAGATATTATATAGAAATATAATATAAATTATTAAGGAAGGGATAGCAATAATGTTGAAGGATCAGTATGGAAAAGAGGGATATAAACGTGTAGCACCTAAGGATTATGGATTAAATAAGGTCGATGGAAAAGTGGGTCATAATAAGTTATGCACCTGGAGAGAGAGGAGTGTAGAGGAGAGAAGAATTTTGGGAGATGTTAAGCGAATGTATAGAACTTGAACCAGTAAGTGTAGACCATTATATTGTGGAACGTTTCGCTTCCAGGAGCTTTTCAGCCTTACAAGGATACATGGACACAGAGGGTATAATATCTCCCAAGTGAGGTGTGATACTAGTGGTGGTAAAAGAGTAGTGATATAAGTTGTAGATAAGGTAGAACAATCAATTGATTGTTCTACCTTATACTACAACTTATATCACTACTACTTCTACCACCACTAGTATTACACCTCACTTGGAGAGTATATATATACCCTCTGTGTCCATGTATCGCTTGTAACGGCTTGAAAAAGCTCCTGGAGAGCGAAACGTTGCCACAATAAAATGTCACCTTAGTTGCATTTGTGTCCTTTTACTTAACATATTGTCGGTAATTCTACCAATATTATTACAAGTGAGAGAGTCATTGTGGTGGGGGACCTAAATGCTAAAGTAGGAGAAACATGTAGAGAGGGTGTGGTAGGAAAGTTTGGGGTGCCAGGTGTAAATGATAATGGGAGCCCTTTGATTGAACTTTGTATAGAAAGGGGTTTAGTTATAGGTAATACATATTTTAAGAAAAAGAGGATAAATAAGTATACAAGATATGATGTAGGGCGAAATGACAGTAGTTTGTTGGACTACGTATTGGTAGATAAAAGACAGTTGAGTAGACTTCAGGATGTATATGTTTATAGAGGGGCCACAGATATATCAGATCACTTTTTAGTTATAGCTACAGTGGGAGTAAAAGGTAGATGGGATACAAGGAAAATAGAAGCAGTAAGTAAGAGAGAGGTGAAGGTTTATAAACTAAAAGAGGAGGCAGTTAGGGTAAGATATAAACAACTATTGCAGGATAGATGGGTTAGTAAGAGTGTAGGCAATGGGGTCGAAGATGTATGGGGTATATTTAAAAATGTAATGTTAGAGTGTTCAGCAGAAGTTTGTGGTTACAGGCGAGTGGGTGCAGGAGGGAAGAAGAGCGATTGGTGGAATGATGATGTAAAGAGAGTAGTAAGGGAGAAAAAGTTAGCATATGAGAGGTTCTTACAAAGTAGAAGTGATGCAATGAGGGAAGAGTATATGGAGAGAAAAAGAGAGGTTAAGAGAGTGGTGAAGCAATGTAAAAAGAGAGCAAATGAGAGAGTGGGTGAGATGTTATCAACAAATTTTGTTGAAAATAAGAAAAAGTTTAGGAGTGAGATTAATAAGTTGAGGAAGCCTAGGGAACAAATGGATTTGACAGTTAAAAATAGGAGAGGAGAGTTATTAAATGGAGAGTTAGAGGTATCAGGAAGATGAAGGGAATATTTTGAGGAGTTGTTAAATGTTGATGAAGACAGGGAAGCTGTGATTTCGTGTATTGGGCAAGGAGGAATAACATCTTGTAGGAGTGTGGAAGAGCCAGTTGTGAGTGTGGGGGAAGTTCGTGAGGCAGTGGGTAGAATGAAAGGGGGTAAGGCAGCTGGGATTGATGGGATAAAGATAGAAATGTTAAAAGCAGGTGGGGATATAGTTTTGGAGTGGTTGGTGCTATTATTTAATAAATGTATGGAAGAGGGTAAGGTACCTAGGGATTGGCAGAGAACATGTATTGTTCCTTTGTATAAAGGCAAAAGTTACAAAAGAGAGTGCAAAAATTATAGGGGAATAAGTCTGTTGAGTGTACCTGGTAAAGTGTATGGTAGAGTTATTATTGAAAGAATTAAGAGTAAGACAGAAAGCAGGATAGCAGATGAACAAGGGGGCTTTAGGAAAGGTAGGGGGTGTGTAGACCAAGTGTTTACAGTGAAACATATAGGTGAACAGTATTTGGATAAGGGTAAAGAGGTTTTTGTGGCATTTATGGATTTGGAAAAGGCGTATGATAGGGTGGATAGGGGGGCAATGTGGCAGATGTTGCAGGTGTATGGAAAAGGAGGTAGGTTACTGAAAGCAGTGAAGAGTTTTTATGAGGATAGTGAGGCTCAGGTTAGAGTGTGTAGGAGGGAGGGGGACTATTTCCCGTCACCGTGGTTGTTCAATATATTTATAGATGGGGTTGTAAGAGAAGTGAATGCGAGGGTCTTGGCAAGAGGTGTGGGGTTAAAAGATAAAGAATCAAATACAAAGTGGGCGTTGTCACAGTTGCTTTTTGCTGATGACATTGTGCTTTTGGGAGATTCTGAAGAGAAGTTGCAGAGGTTGGTGGATGAATTTGGTAGGGTGTGTAAAAGAAGAAAATTGAAAGTGAATATAGGAAAGAGTAAGGTGATGAGGATAACAAAAAGATTAGGTGACGAAAGATTGGATATCAGATTGGAGGGAGAGAGTATGGAGGAGGTGAATGTATTCAGATATTTGGGAGTGGACATGTCAGCAGATGGGTCTATGAAAGATGAGGTGAATCATAGAATTGATGAGGGGAAAAGGGTGAGTGGAGCACTTCGGAGTCTGTGGAGACAAAGAACCTTGTCCATGGAAGTAAAGAGGGGAATGTATGAGAGTATAGTTATACCAACACTCTTATATGGGTGTGAAGCATGGGTGATGAATGTTGCAATGAGGAGATGGCTGGAGGCAGTGGAGATGTCATGTCTGAGGTCAATGTGTAGTGTGAATATAATGCAGAGAATTCGGAGTTTGGAAATTAGGAGGAGGTGCGGGATTACCAAAACTATTATCCAGAGAGCTGAGGAGGGGTTGTTGAGGTGGTTCGGACATGTAGAGAGAATGGAACGAGGCAGAATGACTTCGAGAGTGTATAAATCTGTAGTGGAGGGAAGGCGATTTAGGGGTCGGCCTAGGAAAGGTTGGAGGGAGGGGTAAAGGAGGTTTTGTGTGCGAGGGGCTTGGACTTCCAGCAAGCATGTGTGAGCGTATTTGATAGGAGTGAATGGAGACAAATGGTTTTTAATACTTGACGTGCTGTTGGAGTGTGAGCAAAGTAACATTTATGAAGGGATTAAGGGAAACCGGCAGGCCGGACTTGAGTCCTGGAGATGGGAAGTACAGTGTCTGCACTCTGAAGGAGGGGTGTTAATGTTGCAGTTTTATAACTGTAGTGTAAAAGCACCCCTCTGGCAAGACAGTGATGGAGTGAATGATGATGAAAGTTTTTCTTTTTCAGGCCACCCTGCCTTGGTGGGAATCGGCCGATGTGTTAATAAAAAATAAAAAATAAATAGTACAAAAGATTTAAGAGATACATTGTTGATATAAAGATGGCATATACAGTACACGAGATGTGAGAGATACATGTCTAGTACATATAGTTACATGTTTGTCACTGATTATAATGCGAAAATCTCATCCAGCTCCTCCGAGCTGGGGCGCGTGCCCAGAATACAGCATGCATTACCCCTCTGAACAGCAGCACTGAGTCGCTGGAACAGAAAACTAGCTGCCCTGGGATCCCTAGTTACCCTGTTGAGTCTTTTGCCCAGCTCCTTGAGGAACTTAGATGCACTCTTTCCCCATGAACCAAGGGTCTCTGAGCCTATGGGAACAAACATATAATGATATATAAATGAGTGTGTGTGTGTACTCACCTAGTTGTGGTTGCAGGGGTCGATTCATAGCTCCTGGCCCCGCCTCTTCACTGGCCGCTACTGGGTCACTCTCCCTGCGCCATGAGCTTTATCATACCTCGTCTTGAAGCTATGAATGGATCCTGCCTCCACTACATCACTTGTGTGGAACTGTGTCAAACGCCTTCTTACAGTTCAAGAAAATGCAATCTACCCACCCCTCTCTCTCTTGTCTTACTTCTGTCACCCTGTCATAGAACTCCAGTAGGTTTGTGACACAGGATTTCCCGTCCCTGAAACCGTGTTGGCCGTCGTTGATAAGCTCATTCCCGTCTAGGTGTTCCACCACTCTTCTCCTGATAATCTTCTCCATGACTTTGCATACTATACATGTCAGTGACACTGGTCTGTAGTTTAGTGCTTCGTGTCTGTCTCCTTTTTTAAAAATTGGGACTACATTTGCTGTCTTCCATACCTCAGGTAGTCTCCCTGTTTCGATAGATGTGCTGAATATTGTTGTTAGGGGTACACATAGCGCCTCAGCTCCCTCTCTCAGGTCCCATGGAGAGATGTGATCCGG
Source organism: Cherax destructor (assembly GCA_009830355.1). Lineage (NCBI taxonomy): Eukaryota > Metazoa > Arthropoda > Malacostraca > Decapoda > Parastacidae > Cherax > Cherax destructor. Next base: position 36,181 of record WNWK01005100.1, on the reverse strand, counting down.
CCCCATCGCCTTTGAGGTATCTAGCTCACTCATCAGCTTCTTCACTTCTTCCTCGGTTGCATGTATTGTGTCCAACACTTGGTGGTGTACCCCACCTCTCTGATGTGGCTGTACAACAGCTTCGGGTAAGATTTGGCTTTCTCTGCTATGTCATTCTCATACTGTCGTTGGGCCTCCCTTCTAAGCTGTGCATATTCATTCCTGGCTCTACGACTGCTCTCCTTATTTTCCTGGGTCCTTTGCCTTCTATACTTCTTCCATTCCCTAGCACACTTGGTTTTGGCTTCCCTGCACCTTTGGGTGAACCACGGGCTCATCCTGGCTTTTTCATTGTTCCTGTTCCCTTGGGTACAAACCTCTCCTCAGTTTCCTTGCATATTGTTGTCACATATTCCATCATCTCGTTTACTGACTTCCCTGCCAGTCCTCTGTCCCACTGAACCCACTGTGTATGTGTGTACTCACCTAGTTGTACTCACCTAGTTGTGGTTGCAGGGGTCGAGACATAGCTCCTGGCCCCGCCTCTTCACTGGCCGCTACTGGGTCACTCTCCCTGCGCCATGAGCTTTATCATACCTCTTCTTAAAGCTGTGTATGGAACCTGCCTCCACTACATCGCTTCCCAAGCTATTCCACTTCCCGACTACTCTGTGTGTGTGTGTGTGTGTGTTTGTCGTGCCGAGTAGGTAAAACTTGCGATTTTGGCTTAAATAGAAACGCTCTTCTTGCCGAATGAAGCAAGCGAAAATTTGTGGATAAAATAATTTCGCAAAAATCATTCTGAATCTAACGAAAAAAAATATTTCATTGTGTTTGTTTATTATTAAATTATTGTAAACTTTTCTTGTTGGAAGAGGCTAAATTAAATTGCGCTTGTTATAAAAAGGTTAGGTAAGTTTTCTATTTTTTTTTGGTACAAAATTATTAATTTTTACATTAACATAAGTAAATATCACATCTTTAAACGTATAAGAGAAAATTTTAGAAAGGACTTATTTTCAAATGAGTTCTTGGTAATTGACAAATTTTACCTATTCGGCACGACATATATATATATATATATATATATATATATATGCAAAAAGATCACAGTAAACAGGTGATATCAAAATATGCAAGACAACCACTATGAAAAAATAGAGGAATTCCAAGCGCTTTCGTGACTACTCACATTATCAAGGAACTATAAAAGGAAACATGACAAGAGGACTTATATAAGGGGCGAGACTACACCTCACAGTCACATCACACTAAAAAAGACAACACCTCACAGTAGCGTAACATCGCACGACTCTGTGAAGAGTCACATCACAAGTGTGATGTGACTGTGAGGTGTAGTCTTGCCCTTATATAAGTCCTCTTGTCATGTTTCCTTTTATAGTTCCTTGATAATGTGAGTAGTCACGAAAGCGCTTGGAATTCCTCTATTTTTTCATAGTGGTTGTCTTGAACATATATATATATATATATATATATATATATATATATATATATATATATATATATATATATTTTAATGTATGTCGTGCCGATTAGGTAAAACTTGTGTTACAAAATGACACGATATCTATTAATAATAGATATCTCCAGCGAACACTAGAAAGGATAGCCCTTCTAGCATCCAGCCTGTTACTGGGCTTTTGCAACAAAGTCAGTATCCTGGTTCAGTTATCCGACATATTATATAGATGAAGAGGATTGCAACTGATAGGGTACTAACCAAACAGATATATTTAAAAGGTTTATTAACAAAGTGAGAAAATCTAGGGTAGCAAAGTAAATCAAATATAAAGATATTAATTAAGATATCAATTAGGAGGTTAATTAGGAGGGTAGCTCCTACACTGCTCTCATATACAATAAGTCTGTGCTGAGGGCACATATATGTAAATGACTCAGAAGTACCATCAGGTACAAAGGCAGTAATTACAATAATATATACAAATAAGAATAAATGTGTGTATGAGTGTGCTCCCGGTAACTCTAAGACTCGACTCAACCAGTGTATGACAGAACAACTCTAAAGCTATCTGCTCTAACAAACTGACAATCAGAACAGCTTGATTGTCCAGTAAAATGACCAATTCGCAGCACTATAACAGGCAACAGCAACACAGCGTCAGGAACAAGGAGATAGAAAATCGACCCTAACTGGGGACCATCAGTAGATCCTCCAAAACAGTCACAAAACTCCCTTCCTACTGAAACTAGGTTCAGCATAAACAATCCCAAACTGTGGCGGTGCACAGATGCCTTATCGAAGTAGGTCCAGAGCTATAGCTTGAGACCTGAGTTGTATCAGTGTCAAAGTGACACACAACCCAGAACAACGTCGAAAATCACTGTCTAGTCTATACTCTGTGAACAGAGTTACACAGAGTTCGGAGAAGTATGATTCGCCTCACCAACGAATGCATACTCTACCCAACAGAGTCTAATGTCGAGAACAACAAGAGTGAGGAGTTGACTCGACGAAGGTCAGCAGGCCAGAGAGAGAGAGGAAAGAGGAACAACCACCCAGCTCAGGTGTGTTCAGAGACTGACTCCTCCCAGCAACTAGACGCCGGCAGCATAACAGTAGTTTGTCAACACCAAGGCAGTTACTACACACTCAACCAAATAATATATTACATCCTACCTAATATATATAGCTAAGTTAAATAATAGTCTAATAATAATATAAAGCAAAATATTAACGATTTAGCTAATATCGAGAATATCAGCAATATAAAATTATAGAAAATGGAAATATACATTATATACATTGAGGCCCAATTCTGGGGGCGCAATAACTTGCGATTTTGGCTTAAATAGCAACGCTCTTCTTGCCATATAAGACAAGCGAAAATTTTTGTATGCAATAATTTCGCCAAAATCATTCTGAATATAACGAAAAAAATATATTTCATTGTGTTTGTTTATTATTAAATTAATGTTAACGTATCTAAAATATATTTAGTTGGGTTAGGCTAAATTAAATTGCGCTTGTTGTAATAAGGTTAGGTAGGTTTTCAAAGTTTCTCTTGGTACAAAATTATAAATTTTTACATTAACATAAATGAAAAAAATATATCTTTAAACGTATAAGAGAAAATTTTAGAAAGGACTTAATTTTAGATGAGTTCTTGCTAATTGACCAGTTTTACCTAATCGGCACGACATATATATATATATATATATATATATATATATATATATATATATATATATATATATATATATATATCAAATTATATATATATTGTCGTTAGTAAAACTTAATTGCAAGAACTCACTCAAATTATCTTTTAAGAATTTATTTATAAGTTTAAAGATATATTTTTTTTCATTTTGTTAATGTAAAAACATAATATTTGTACCAAAGAAATTAAAACTTACCAACCTTTTATATAAGCGCAATTTAATTTAGCCTAACCCAACGAAATATATTTTAGAATCGTTTCAATAATTTGATATAAGACAAGAAAATTTTATTATCTATTCAATTTTACGAAATTAGTTCATGTGTTTGTTTTTATTAAATTATGTTAACGTATCTAAAAATATTTAGTTGGTTAGGCTAAATAATTGCTTGTTGTAAAATTATAGGTTTTCAAAGTATTTTGGTACAAAATTATAAATTTTTACATTAACGTAAATGAAAAAATATATCTTTAAACGTATAAGAGAAAATTTTAGAAAGGACATAATTTTAAATGAGTTCTTGCTAATTGACCAGTTTTACCTAATCGGCACGACATATATATATATATATATATATATATATATATATATATATATATATATATATATATATATATATATATATATATATATATATATATTTTTTTTTCAACAAGTCGGCGGTCTCCCACCGAAGCAGGGTGACCCAAAAAGAAAAATCCCAAAAAGAAAATACTTTCATCATCATTCAACACTTTCACCTCACTCATACATAATCACTGTCTTTACAGAGGCGCTCAGATACAATAGTTTAGAATAGTCCCTCCAAACTGTCACAATCCCAGACCCCTCCATTAAAGTGCAGGCATTGTACTTCCCATTTCCAGGACTCAAGTCCGGCTAAATCTATAATATAATATATATATATATATATATATATATATATATATATATATATATATATATATATATATATATATATATATATATATATATATATATCTTCACTTATGTCACGCTGCTTTGAGTGTATTAGATATGTTTCTTTAAGTATTGTTTCCTATTTCTTAATTACCTCCAGGGTGACCATGCCCAGCCCTTTAAGGGCAGGGTAGGTGCCAAAGCAGCTCCAAAGACTGCCATTCCCATTCGCCTCCCTGGGGCGGGATAGCAGACCAGAGAGTCCAATTACAAAGTAGTAAGTTGTAAGGAGAGGAGGAGTTTGAGGTAATCAGTCCCTCGGCCTGGAGTCGATGTGTTCAGTCCATCAATCTTGTAGTAATTACAGCATATGGCAAAATAAGTTGCTTATATACTGTAGACAGGTGAGGCGAAGTAGGTCTTCGTCCTAAGGTTGGACAAGTGTTGAAGAATTCGTTTGTATCAAGATCCCAAGATGTTGCTGTGTCAGACAGGATGTAGATGAATGGTTCAGAGAACCGACAAGTTTGATAAATTAGACACATATGCAACACTTGGGTATCTTTATTGAGAAATAAAGATACCCAAGTGTTGCATATGTGTCTAATTTATCAAACTTGTCGGTTCTCTGAACCATTCATCTACAGACCAGAGAGGCCTAGCTTCTTCCTACGAGCCCCGTGAGGGCGGGGAACGTGGCTAGGCCTGGGGACAGTTGGTCCCAGAGGATGAAGAGGTACTTGTACCTCCTCCCATGGAAGACATAGGTCTCAGACACTCCCAAGACAGGGAGCCAAGGCCGGGTCACCATCTGGAAAAGACTCGGGCTGGGAGAGTACCGGCGAATCTACAACAACTACAAATAATTACCTCCTACAATTGTCTGGTTTTCTCTAGCTTACACTACCAGGTTGTCTGCATTCTAAATAGGGTCAGTAGTGCACCAAAGTTTTTTATTGGTTCATTTTTGCAACTAGACGGTAAGAAGTTACTTGCCAGTGGAAAGAAGTCAGTGACTTAACTGCTGATGCATCATGTGGTTGTGGTTATTGTCTTTGTCGCCTTGTTTCATTCTGCTGGCTCCACTGGCGTTTTCCTTCTCTTGACGTCTTCGTCAAGATCCTTGGGTGTTCCTTCTCATATAAGTTTCTTTGTTTTATTAGTTCTGGGCCTATGTTACCGTCCTGTGGAAGTCGAGTAGAGCAGCCGTTTGGGTGGCCTCAGAAGTGATGGCGCATTGGTTAGATTACATATTCTGTTACATCAGACCATTCCTGATCATTACTCATCTATCTAGCATGGCAATTTCTTTGTATATTCTGGTGGAGTGTTTTGTTCAGGTCACCGAATTGCAAAGTAGGGGTCGAAGGTTCTTACACTTACATTTGCATAAAGGCACATATACACATACACATACCAAGCCGCCCTTGTACACTCGTTTCTATGAGACTGGTGGTTCCATGGTCCCTCGTATTCTGTTTTATATCCAATTAGATGGTTATATGATCTACCCTACAATATCTCTTCAAGGTCCTGTTAAACGAGCTAACTCTGTTGTGTGTAAATTGTGTTGAGTGACGCACCCGTACTTACCTAAAGAAGGTTTATGCAACAGTACAAGAGTACTGAATAATATCATAGTAATATCATTATTTATATGGGTCCACTTATTAAGTGAAGGTTATCAATGTATATTTGTAAATTTTTGTATAATATTTATTTATAAGAACACCATGTTTACATATGTTTGGCTTCATCCTTAAACCTTAGACATGAATAGATATTGAACAACGATGAATAACCCACTAGTTTCATTAATATTTAATTTTGACTGCTATCAAATCTGACTTGCCAGGGAAATCTTAAGATGTTACCCTCTCACAACAGGCTTCTGTCTCCCTAACATTACTCACACATCCCATCAAGGGAGGTTTATTAATGATGGTGAGGGAATTTTGATCTAAGGAATTGGAGTTGTGCGCTCATTCCTCAAACCGAGCCAGAATGTCTTCCATTTCCATCCCCTTCCCCCCATGCGCTGTTTTAACCCCTAGTGGTTTTGCCCCTGCCCCCCTCATGAAAATAAAAATAAAAGCATTAGTACTATTAGGGTGACAACGATTAAACTGCTTTTAGTTCTATCTTCTACCACTGGTCTTCTTACACATATATGGTAGAAAGATGGATCACAACAGAACAAGAAAGATCACCCACTCTTCACTCCCTCCATATCAAGTGCCAATGGAAAAAATAGTTATTTACTAATGCAATGTTGGAAATTATTGCCATATTGATTACCACCACTAATGCTGCTACTACTACTACTACTACTACTACTACTACAACTACTACTACTACTACTACTACTACTACTACTACTACTACTACTACTACTACTACTACTACTACTACTACTAACTACAACTACTACTACTACTACTACTACAACTACTACTGCAACTGCTACTACTACTACTATTAATAATAATAACAACAGCATTACTACTAATAACAATAATAATATATAATAATAATAATAATAATAATAATAATAATAGCAACAATAATACTTACATTACGCAAATAACCGGCACATAGGTGGCTGAAACTTAAGACTATTTAATGGTCCTACTTGAAACATTAAATAGTCACACAGAAGCGCAATGGGAAGGGAACCACTGTCATTGCAGTACTAATTCTAATGATAAGTTGTAACAACTTATCACTACTACTGTTACAACTGATACTGTTATTGTTATGACCGTCACCACCACCACGACCACTACCCCACCACCATCCCAATCTCCACCATCATAATCACCACCACTACTACAACTACGACAATCACCACCACTACTACCACAATCACAACAGCCATTACCAACACCACAATCACCACTACTACCAGCATAACCTCACCACAACCACCAGAATCACAACAACTACATTCACCACCAGCACCACTACTACCACTCTACCACCACCACCACAACAGGCACCTCCAGAATCACTACTGCAACCACCACCACCAAACACCACCACCACAACAACAACCACCATTGCCAAAATTACTGAAACCACTACCACCACCTCCACCATTACCACAATTACCACAACCACATCCATTACCAGTACCATCACTTCACCATGAAATTTTAATTTCTCAGAATATTCATTGAGAATATTCGCTGGAGTGTGAAACAAGAAATACATTGTATACAATTTAGTTCCCGCATACATCTTAGAATATACACTGATAGTTTTCTGTATTCTCTCTGGTTGAATACATACGGTAAACAGCCTTGATAACCCTTCTGTAGTTCACGGATTTTTACCCTATCAAACCATACCACGAGTGGGGATAGAACCCGCGGTCAGAGTCATAAAACTCCAGATGCTCTAGCCACTGGGCCAGCTGGCTACAATAAGATTCATCCAACTAGATATATTTATACACCATAGGAAAGTTAGCATAGGCACCACTGTGACCACAAATGCAAGTTTTTACAGACGAATCTCCCGCTAGCATGGCCGTTACTAACTCATGCTGTCAACTATTTTGGTTGATAGCTTATCTATGTTGCAGAAGGATATTGCATCGAGCGTACACGAGTCCGCTGAGTGACCAAACAGGTTAAGTACATCGTGCATTAAAAAACATACTGAATTTTAGATCTACTAATCATGTTTTGTCGGAAATGTGTTTAACTTGCAGCATGAGAATGTTAATGTGTTGCGGTGTTGCGTGAGGATAGCTGGAGTTTTGTTCTCTCGTGTATGTGTCTTGTATCGCTTGTATTGCGTTACATGAGCCCATGCACTTCTTCTATACTAGTATTACTTGTACACTTGTATTGCTTGTACACTTGTATTGCTTGTACACTTGTATTGCTTGTACACTCGTATTGCTTGTACAATTGTATTGCTTTTACACTCGTATTGCTTTTACACTCGTATTGCTTGTACACTCGTATTGCTTGTACACTCGTATTGCTTGTACACTCGTATTGCTTGTACACTCGTATTACTTGTACACTCGTATTGCTCGTACACTTGCATTGCTTGTACACTTGTATTGCTTGTACACTTATATTGCTTGTACACTTGTATTGCTTGTACACTCGCATTGCTTGTACACTCGTATTACTTGTACACTCGTATTGCTCGTACACTTCATTGCTGCCTCGTATTGCTTGTACACTTGTATTGCTTTATACTTATATTGCTTGTACACTGTATTCTTGTACACTTGCATTGCTTGTACACTCGTATTGCTTGTACACTTATGTTGCTTGTACACTTGCATTGCTTGTACACTTATATTGCTTGTACACTTGCATTGCTTGTACACTCGTATTGCTTGTACACTTGTATTGCTTCTATACTTATATTGCTTGTACACTCGTATTGCTTGTACACTTGCATTGCTTGTACACTCGTATTGCTGTACTGTAGTGCTTGACTTGTATTGCTTGTACACTTATATTGCTTGTACACTTGTATTGCTTGTACACTCGTATTGCTTGTACACTCGTATTGCTTGTACACTCGTATTGCTTGTACACTCGTATTGCTTGTACACTCGTATTGCTTGTACACTCGCATTGCTTGTACACTCGTATTACTTGTACACTCGTATTGCTCGTACACTTGCATTGCTTGTACACTCGTATTGCTTGTACACTTGTATTGCTTGTACACTTGTATTGCTTGTACACTCGTATTGCTTGTACACTCGCATTGTTGTACACGTTACTTGTACACTCGTATTGCTCGTACACTTGCATTGCTTGTACACTCGTATTACTTGTACACTCGTATTGCTCGTAAACTTGCATTGCTTGTACACTCGTATTGCTTGTACACTTGCATTGCTTGTACACTCGTATTGCTTGTACACTTATGTTGCTTGTACACTTGTATTGCTTGTACACTTGTATTGCTTCTATACTTATATTGCTTGTACACTCGTATTGCTTGTACACTTGCATTGCTTGTACACTCGTATTGCTTGTACACTTATGTTGCTTGTACACTTGTATTGCTTGTACACTTATATTGCTTGTACACTTGTATTGCTTGTACACTCGTATTGCTTGTACACTCGTATTGCTTGTACACTCGTATTGCTTGTACACTCGTATTGCTTGTACACTCGTATTGCTTGTACACTCGCATTGCTTGTACACTCGTATTACTTGTACACTCGTATTGCTCGTACACTTGCATTGCTTGTACACTCGTATTGCTTGTACACTCGTATTGCTTGTACACTTGTATTGCTTGTACACTCGTATTGCTTGTACACTCGCATTGCTTTACACTGTATACTTGTACATTGCTGTACACTTGTATTGCTTGTACACTCGTATTGCTTGTACACTCGTATTGCTCGTAAACTTGCATTGCTTGTACACTCGTATTGCTTGTACACTTGCATTGCTTGTACACTCGTATTGCTTGTACACTTATGTTGCTTGTACACTTGCATACTGGTTACCACTGTGCAATATGATGCGTTTCAAGATTCTAACAGAGCTGTCTATAAACATCTGCCAATCTCCTGGTCGATACTCAAGTCCCATTCGATGAAGAAGTCCCGGAATGGTATTGTGGTAAACAAGTTCATCCACTGGAGTGAAGTAAGGAAGGAATTCAACCACTTTTGTCCGATAAGCTGTTATTTTAACTTCTTGTTGTAGACAGTTCTTATCTTCTAGTCTGGATGCTCAAAGTTCAGATGTTTGCTTTGACAAACTGAGGCTACTCGCTGTCATCATCATTACTCACTGTCACTGTCACTGTCACTATTACTACTCATTTTCACCATCACTACTCACTGTCACTATCACTACTCCCTGTCACCATCATTGCTCACTGTCACCATCACTACTCACTGTCATAACTACTCACTCTCACTATGACTACTCACTGTCATCACTACTCACAATCACCACCACTACTCACTGTCACCACCACTACTCACTGTCACCATCACTACTCACTGTCACCATCAATGATACCTGTCACCATCAATACTCATTGTCACCTTCACTACTCCCTGAAACCATCACTACTCATTGTCACATCACTACTCATTGTCATCATTATTACTCACTGTCATCATCACTACTCACTCTCACCATCACTACTCACTGTCACCACTACTCACTGTCATCACAACTCACTATCACCACCACTACTCACTGTCATAACTACTCGCTGTTACCATCACTACTCACTGTCACCACTACTCACTGTCATCACTACTCACTATCACCACCACTACTCACTGTCATAACTACTCGCTGTCACCATCACTACTCCCTGTCACCATCATTGCTCACTGTCACCATCACTACTCCTTATCACTATCATTACTCACTGTCATAACTACTCACTGTCACCATGACTACTCACTATCACCACCACTACTCACTGCCACCATCACTACTTACTGTCACCATCATTACTAGTTCACCATGGCTACTCACTATCATCACTACTCACTATCACCATTGATATAACTACTCACTGTCACCATCACTACTCATTGTCATCATCACTACTCACTGTATCTTACTGGCTAGACAGGCTCAAAATTTATTATCAATATATCATACGACTGTGACTGGAGTCTTTTGTGAGATATTTTTTTTTTTTACATAAATAATTTGTGTGGGAATTTTGAGTCCCAATTTCATGTGTCTGACAATTAAAATAAATTTGCAGATTTTCGTGATATTTTTCCTCAATAGAATTTACCATTGTTTACAATGCTAGTATGCAATATTTCACCATAAATTGATGTCAAAGTAATTATCACATCTTTATATTCATGTGAAGCTGTACTCTCGCGCTGGCGTAGAGGCGTAGAGAAGGTCCGGTCCTGGGCTGAGTGAGCTGCGTCAGACAGACGCAGCTCACTCAACCTACATTCACTTAGCTACTGGCTAAACTGATAAGATAATAATTAAGAACACATTTCCTGTCTCATTGAATCTTAGTGTAAACATTCGCTAGTCTCCCTCTTCTACGTAATTTGACCAATTATTGTTTTATAAATATTACCATTAATTGAAAAGTTGCAGAAAAATGTCTCTGCTGGGGACACACTCTCTGTGAGGAGCTTTAGCCATAATGTGATGAACTTCTGCACAGTAAATCGTTGCATGCGCCATTTGGATCCAGTCTGAAGGTGATATAGCTTCTAGTCTTTTAAAACTCAGTTCGTAGCTAATTTTGATGCACTAATTATTTCCCAGGATGTGGCGTAATGTCCCCTAGATGTTTTATTTCTCAACTGTGTTTTTACTACATCCTTATTAATAATTTTAGAAACTTATAGAAATATCTTTACGAAATTCATTTTTAGCCAGAAAAAAAAAAAAAGAGTTGGGCATCGGAACTCATTGTTGTTTAAAAGAAAGTGTGAGAGCATCAAAGTGCGTTATACTGAAGAGGCGACAACCCGTCCCAACAACCCCACAAGAAATGGTTGGAAGCACTGTAAGTCAGTTATCAAGAATGATAAATGCACCAAATTCCACAATATTTGTAAGCACTGCGTGTTATTTGTCGAGAATGATAAATTCACTGATATTTATTGTGTACTTTTCTAATGTTTCAGTCAACAGAAGTCACAATACCGTGGGTTGAACAATAGAGCAGTTGAAACAATTCCGTGGTTGGAACAATATCCTTATTGGAACAATACCATGGCAAGAACAGTGAGCTGAAGCCATGAAATGGGTTCCTTGGAATCATTATCGACACTCAAGCGACGTCATTATATGAAATAATGATGCCTTAATTAAGAAGGGTTCGTTTGCTTAATTAGCGACAATGGACACTAAATCGAAGCAAACTGTCCTAATAGGTCCTTCAGTACATTTTACATTTTCTCGTTTTTTCATATTTAAAATAATTATTTAGATCTGAGTTTCATATCACAAGTTTCTCTCTTACTGTAATGGCGCTACATGAGATATTTTTCTTGCACTCTCTTCTTAATATTATAAAGAGAGAGAGAGAGAGAGAGTACATGGGGAAGACAGATAAGTCATGGGAAGATCTATCTACTTCTACTTAGACTAAGAATTGTAGTGAATTATCTATTGGTGTGAGATATGGTTAGAAGAGTAGAAGACTCTCTTCCCACTCTGCACTCCCTCAGGCCACTGCTGGCATGAAAATGGGAGAGGACGGGACGAGGAAATGTGCCATATCATATTAGAAAAATGGCATGACAATTTTCAAGAAGGGATGGAAATAGATGGAAGACGTGGGCTACAACTACCTTTATTAATTTAGTGTTGTTTGTGGCCTAAACTACTCAGAGAGCTGCTTTACTTCTGGTTACCATCCGGTGACTTATGATTATTGTCGTGCGGTGTTCGATTGATGGAATTGGGTATAAACACACACGTCGGTTGGCTGATAACTTATATATTACAGGAAAATATGGGGAGCACACAGGCCTGACCTGTCGTCTCTTATATCCTGCTCTGAACTGAGCTGCCCAGTGTCTGGAGGGCACGGATTCAAAGCTCATGACGTCAGTCATGCTAGGTCAGCACATTGGTAAGATACAAATACTACTACTTACATTATCCTAACCCTCTACATCTTCCACTACTATTATTATTAACTCTGTTGCCTCATCGTCAGTTGGTCGAAGCAGTCGCTAAAAAGACACCAGAAATCTGTTGATTTTAAAATGCCTAATCTATTTTAAAATGCCTCATCTGTTGAATGTATATGATGGGTTTAGTGAATGAGTGGGTGAAGTATAAGTGGCCATGGTGGCAACATCTCACTTCTGATCTCTCTCACCATAATCTGAGTTGCCATCCTCCTGAAGGTTTCGGGGAAAAAAATATTTTGGGGGCATTTTTCATCTAAATTCAGTCTACGGGTAATGAATGAACAAGTGAGTGCGAGCGAGCGAGTGTTTATGAGTGAGTGAGTGAAGGTGTGTGATACAGAGTCCGTTTCATGACGAGTGGATTTAAGAGGGAGTGTCTTCGAGTAAATGATTGACCAATGTTTAGAGTTGTTTGTGTTTTAGGGTGTGTTTAATAGTTTATCATTAACTCTTCTGTACATTTTGATCTGTTTCATGTTCTAAATCAATCCTGATGTTTTTCATAAAAATATCTAATCCCCAACCTTTCTATGTTTGAAGTTTCATTGAAAATGGCTAAACAAAAATTTCAATATAAACCTGCGTTTTTTAAATATGGTTTCACAATGAAACGATATACGAACAGAGTATCGAAACGCAGTGTTTTCAGTGCCTGAAGTCCTCACCAACAAATCTTTGAAGAGAACCAAACTGAAACATCATTTCAGTTCGGTTCATATAAATTTTGTCGAAACCCCATAAGTTATTAGAAAGAAAAAGCAGGTAACGTAAAGCGAAGTCAGATTGATGCTTCCTGGAGTTCGTATATTTCTCTGGGGACACTTCCCTGGCGTCCAGAGAAGTGATGTGGAGTAATGCCAGATACAAGAAGTCTTGTAACATTGCAGAGGAGCTGGTGAAACCAGCCAGTACCACTTTCCAACAATAGCCTCAAACTTCAAATTGACTTCAAGTCAGAAGATATTTTAACTCAATTTATTGTGGTGCTAAAAAAAACAGAGAATTTTTCATTGTCATTCTGATGAATTTATAAACATAACAAATGACTTTCAGCTGATGGTTTTTGTCATGTTCCAAGGATTTATCTTGGCTTAAGCCGGTAGGAGAATTGGACTTGCCTCGCATGGGCCAGTAGGCCTGCTGCAGTGTTACTTCTTTCTTATGTTCTTATGTCAACTACCAACACCGGAAAGTCATCATCGATATGGTTAACGACTTTTCTTTCAAGAGACACGACCTTGAGTGGTTGAAGTGTTTGTGACCTCTGACGGTGCTCCATCTGTGAAGAGAAGTAATGTGAGATTTGTCACTCATTTTAAGGCAGGAAAACTTGATAATGATAATAATTCAATGTTTATTACATCGGGAAAACCCAACCTTTCAACATGTGTAACCGGAGCCCCACGGGGATGTGTGATGCAATGCAAATTGTGACTTACCTCAAGGCCAGGGCTTTGAAGAGATGGGACCACGTCACCAGGACTCGTTGCTCCACTCTGATGGCCGTTTAGACATGCTGTGTCGAAATCAAACTAAAGCGAATGTCGGTGAAAAGATTTTTTTTCCCTCAAGAAAAAACTTGCGTCATAGAGAGGAAAAACGGCTAAAGAAAAAAACGGCTGCATTTCCAGAACTATGTTGTGCTAGAAGATTCATCAGGAAATAGATCTCACCGATATTCAAGCTGTGCTAAGGTCATCTGAACAACCTTCGGGAAGAAAAATGCAGATATATACCGGAAAATGTCGACCTCCTGCAGCATAGCTGGAACAGGAATGGGATCAGTGTAGACGTCATATAGTCAGGGAAGACAATCCAGGATGTCAAGAAAAACTTTTAGAATTCTAGAAAGTGTAGAAGCAACGTTTTTAAAGCCTACCGTATTTGAAATTTTTATCCCAGCTCATTGATAAGTCCATTCGGATTCATGATAGAGACCAGGTGATCAGGCTAAGGAAGGAAGGAGGAGAGATCACAAGAAACGACCACGAAGTATATTAGCAGCTCAACAAGAGATTAAAAAAAGTGTTCACAGAGGAGACAGAAGGGACACCAGAAAGACAGAGGTGGGGTACATCATCAACTGCTGGACACAATACATACAACCGAGGAAGAAGTGAAGAGGCTGCTAAGCGAGCTAGATACCTCAAAGGCGATGGGGCCAGATAACATCTCTCCATGGGTCCAGAGAGAGGGAGCAGAGGTGCTATGTGTACCACTAACAACAATCTTCAACACATCTATCGAAACAGGGCGACTACCTGAGGTATGGAAGACAGCAAATATAGTCCCAATTTTTAAAAAAGGAGACAGACACGAAACATTAAACTACAGACCAGTGTCACTGACATGTATAGTATGCAAAGTCATGGAGAAGATTATCAGAAGAGTGGTGGAGCACCTAGACGGGAATGAGCTTATCAGCGACAGCCAGCACGGTTTCAGGGACGGCAAATCCTGTGTCAAAAACCTACTGGAGGTCTATGACAGGGTGACAGCAGTAGGACAAGTGAGAGAGAGGGGTGGGTAGATTGCATTTTCTTGGATTGTAAGAAGGCGTTTGACACAGTTCCACACAAGAGATTAGTGCAAAAGCTGGAGCACCAGGCAGGGATAACAGGGAAGGCACTGCAATGGATCAGGGAATACCTGTCAGGTAGACAACAGCGAGTCATAGTACGTGATGAGGTGTCAGAGTGGGCGCCTATGACTAGCACTCAGGTTCCACAGGGGTCAGTCCTAAAACCTGTGCTGTTTCTATTATATGTGAATGACATAATGGAAGGAATAGACTCAGAAGTGTCCCTGTTGCAGACGATGTGAAGTTAATGAGGAAAATTCAATCGGAGGAGGACCAGGCAGGACTACAAAGGGATCTGGACAGGCAGCAGGCCTGGTCCAGAAACTGGCTCCTGGAGCTCAACCCCACCAAGTGCAAAGTCATGAAGATTGAGGAAAGACAAAGAAGACTGCAGACAGAGTACAGTTTAGGGGCCAAAAACTACAAACCTCACTCAAGGAAAAGGATCTTGGGGTGATTATAATACCGAGCACATCTCCTGAGAGCGCACATCAACCAAATAACTGCTGTAGTATATGGGCGCCTAGCAAACCTAAGAATAGCATTCCGACATCTCAATAAGGAATCGTTCAGGACCCCGTACACCGTGTACGTCAGGCCCATATTGGAGTATGCAGCACCAGTTTGGAACCCACACCTGGCCAAGCTCATCAGGAAATTAGAGAAAGTGCAAAGGTTTGCGACAAGGCTAATCCCCTAGATAAGGGGCATGTCCTACTATGAGAGGTTAAGGAAAATCACCTTGACGACACTGGAGAACAGGAGAGATAGCACAGCAACAAGGGGTCACAATTAGAAGTTGAAGACTCAGATGAATCACAAAGATATTAGGAAGTATTTCTTCAGTCATAGAGTTGTCAGGAAGTGGAATTGTCTGGAAAGCGATGTAGTGGAGGCAGGATCCATACATAGCTTTAACAAGAGGTATGATAAAGCTGACATTATTACACCCAGATCTTTCACATATTCCTCTTGTTGAATTTTGTGATCCTCTTGCATTTTATGTACAGTGTCTCCTTTAAGTTCTTTCTTTCTATACCTAAGTAGTTGGAACTTGCACCATTGAACGTGTGGCATACAAAGAGTAGTTACATTTTTTCGGCGTATGTATACACTCCTATATAGGCTGCCTCCCTAACCAGCAAATCGGGTGCTAATGGTTTAACGATTAAGGGGACCCCATCGTTAAATCAGTACCTTGGTTCAACCAATCATATTGTGGGTCTGACAATTGTGAATGTGATGTGGTAGCACTCACGATTCACTCTTGCCAGATTCATACAGCTGCCGGTTGATCACGGTTATCTCTCTGTCTTTAGGCTGTTGTCTTGCCTCTTGATTACCTTAATACATTTATTTTCCAACCTCTTGTACATAGTTTACATATTGTAAATACATCTGTTCATACATGGTGAAGGAAAACACAATTCAAAGATTACTGCTGTGTTTATTTTAGCTCCAAGTCCCATTACGACTAGGTTAATAGGCTTTGATTACCTGAGACCGTAATAGATCGTCATGTTATTTCTCACTGCCCACTGGAATACTTTTTTTTATATCTTCTTGCAATTTTTTCGTTTCCTCTACCGAGGTGATTTTCATACATATTTTGGTATTGTTTACAAATATGATACAAAACTTGAGCCTTGGTGTACTAAGCTTTTCACTTTGCTAATACTGGATTTTACTTTGTTATATATTACTCTTTGAGTTCTGTTTGTCAGAAAATTGAAAATCCATTTGCTTAGTTTCTCCATGATACATATTGGTCTGGCTAGTATAGGTTATGCTGTTTCATAAAGTTTGTAATTTCATGTCTACCCTTTCAGAGACTTTTTATGATGTGGGATGCTAGTGCTACTGAGCTGTAATTTCTGGCCTCTGGGATGTTGCCTAGATCCAAGCTCTTCATCTTCTTTATAAGGAATTTTACAAATCCGGTCCAGGTGCTGCGTGAGTGAGCATGTGTTCATTACTTTTTTTTCGAATTCTGCCGGATTTGCAGTTATGTTAATCATATGATCTGTTTAGCCTTCAGGGGTAACGAAAAACCTTCTGTATTCTACTCATTGTTTTAATTTAATGGATTGCTGAACATGGTTTATGTTGATCGTTTATAATTTTGCTCATGTCTCTTCATATTCGGTGCATGAACCTCCTGTGATTAATGGTCCAATTCTATATACAGTTCTTAACTTAGATTTTGCATATGTTAATATCCTGGATAGCTTTTGTGTTTCTTCCATAAAGTACAAAAGCTTAAGGTTTTGTTCTAACTCAGTAATATCTCGGCAAAGGTTTTCTTCCCTCCTTTGTGACATTCAATTTTTTTAAGCGTCTGTTTATTACTCTAAGCTTTCTTTCTATATTTACGCTTTATCAGCAGTATTTATTTTTTCACAGACTTTGCATGCTTTCCAAGCAGTGGTGAGGGTTGAGGGTGCTTATCACTGTTTCCCAGGGTGTGTCAGTGGTGAGGGTTGAGGGTGCTTATCACTGTTTCCCAGGGTGTGTCAGTGGTGAGGGTTGATGGTGTTCATCACTGTTTCCCAGGGTGTGTCAGTGGTGAGGGTTGATGGTGTTCATCACTGTTTCCCAGGGTGTGTCAGTGGTGAAGGTTGATGGTGTTCATCACTGTTTCCCAGGGTGTGTCAGTGGTGAGGGTTGATGGTGCTTATCACTGTTTCCCAGGGTGTGTCAGTGGTGAAGGTTGAGGGTACTCATCACTGTTTCCCAGGGTGTGTCAGTGGTGAAGGTTGATGGTACTTATCACTGTTTCCCAGGGTGTGTCAGTGGTGAAGGTTGAGGGTGTTCATCACTGTTTCCCAGGGTGTGTCAGTGGTGAGGGTTGAGGGTACTCATCACTGTTTCCCAGGGTGTGTCAGTGGTGAGGGTTGATGGTGCTTATCACTGTTTCCCAGGGTGTGTCAGTGGTGAAGGTTGAGGGTACTCATCACTGTTTCCCAGGGTGTGTCAGTGGTGAAGGTTGATGGTGCTCATCACTGTTTCCCAGGGTGTGTCAGTGGTGAGTGTTGAGGGTACTCATCACTGTTTCCCAGGGTGTGTCAGTGGTGAAGGTTGATGGTGTTCATCACTGTTTCCCAGGGTGTGTCAGTGGTGAAGGTTGATGGTGTTCATCACTGTTTCCCAGGGTGTGTCAGTGGTGAAGGTTGAGGGTGCTCATCACTGTTTCCCAGGGTGTGTCAGTGGTGAGGGTTGATGGTACTTATCACTGTTTCCCAGGGTGTGTCAGTGGTGAGGGTTGAGGGTACTCATCACTGTTTCCCAGGGTGTGTCAGTGGTGAAGGTTGATGGTGTTCATCACTGTTTCCCAGGGTGTGTCAGTGGTGAAGGTTGATGGTGTTCATCACTGTTTCCCAGGGTGTGTCATTGGTGAAGGTTGATGGTGTTCATCACTGTTTCCCAGGGTGTCAGTGGTGAAGGTTGAGGGTACTCATCACTGTTTCCCAGGGTGTGTCAGTGGTGAAGGTTGATGGTGTTCATCACTGTTTCCCAGGGTGTGTCAGTGGTGAAGGTTAATGGTGTTCATCATTGTTTCCCAGGGTGTGTCAGTGGTGAAGGTTGAGGGTACTCATCACTGTTTCCCAGGGTGTGTCAGTGGTGAAGGTTGATGGTGTTCATCACTGTTTCCCAGGGTGTGTCAGTGGTGAGGGTTGATGGTGCTTATCACTGTTTCCCAGGGTGTGTCAGTGGTGAAGGTTGAGGGTACTCATCACTGTTTCCCAGGGTGTGTCAGTGGTGAAGGTTGAGGGTGCTCATCACTGTTTCCCAGGGTGTGTCAGTGGTGAGGGTTGATGGTACTTATCACTGTTTCCCAGGGTGTGTCAGTGGTGAGGGTTGAGGGTACTCATCACTGTTTCCCAGGGTGTGTCAGTGGTGAAGGTTGATGGTGTTCATCACTGTTTCCCAGGGTGTGTCAGTGGTGAAGGTTGATGGTGTTCATCACTGTTTCCCAGGGTGTGTCATTGGTGAAGGTTGATGGTGTTCATCACTGTTTCCCAGGGTGTCAGTGGTGAAGGTTGAGGGTACTCATCACTGTTTCCCAGGGTGTGTCAGTGGTGAAGGTTGATGGTGTTCATCACTGTTTCCCAGGGTGTGTCAGTGGTGAAGGTTGATGGTGTTCATCATTGTTTCCCAGGGTGTGTCAGTGGTGAAGGTTGAGGGTACTCATCACTGTTTCCCAGGGTGTGTCAGTGGTGAAGGTTGAAGGTGCTCATCACTGTTTCCCAGGGTGTGTCAGTGGTAAGGGTTGAGGGTACTCATCACTGTTTCCCAGGGTGTGTCAGTGGTGAGGGTTGAAGGTGCTCATCACTGTTTCCCAGGGTGTGTCAGTGGTAAGGGTTGAGGGTACTCATCACTGTTTCCCAGGGTGTGTCAGTGATGAGGGTTGAGGGTACTCATCACTGTTTCCCAGGGTGTGTCAGTGGTGTAGGTTGATGGTGTTCATCACTGTTTCCCAGGGTGTGTCAGTGGTGAGGGTTGAGGGTACTCATCACTGTATCCCAGGGTGTGTCAGTGGTGAGGGTTGAGGGTACTCATCACTGTTTCCCAGGGTGTGTCAGTGGTGAGGGTTGAGGGTACTCATCACTGTTTCCCAGGGTGTGTCAGTGGTGAGGGTTGAGGGTGCTTATCACTGTTTCCCAGGGTGTGTCAGTGGTGAGGGTTGAGGGTACTTATCACTGTTTCCCAGGGTGTGTCAGTGGTGAAGGTTGAGGGTACTCATCACTGTTTCCCAGGGTGTGTCAGTGGTGAGGGTTGAGGGTACTCATCACTGTTTCCCAGGGTGTGTCAGTGGTGAGGGTTGAGGGTGCTCATCACTGTTTCCCAGGGTGTGTCAGTGGTGAAGGTTGAGGGTACTCATCACTGTTTTACAGGGTGTGTCAGTGGTGAGGGTTGAGGGTGCTCATCACTGTTTCCCAGGGTGTGTCAGTGGTGAGGGTTGAGGGTGCTCATCACTGTTTCCCAGGGTGTGTCAGTGGTGAGGGTTGATGGTGCTCATCACTGTTTCCCAGGGTGTGTCAGTGGTGAGGGTTGAGGGTACTCATCACTATTTCCCAGGGTTTGCCTAATAGATTTTTGTATATTTTGCCCCAGTCGATTCTCTGATTTTTAAGGCTAAATTACTGAACATACCTTTTGGTATACTATTTCTAGAGTTTTCAACCCCGTCATTCATGCTTGATTGTTTTTCTGTGATATGATCAGAGTATGTTGTATTACTGATTGTGAATTCTCTGATTAGTTCTTCATTGGCCGTTAACATCAAATCCAGTGTATTGACATTTCCTGTGGGTTGTGTAATCTCTTGGTTCTTGACATGTCCGTCGAGCAAACGTTCTTCCAAGGACCATTTCAAGTACAACTCTGAGATTTACTATCTTCCTCTTCAAATCTGGAAGATTAAAAATCTCCGAGGAAGGTAATATTTAGTGTAGGATTTTCCAGGTTTTCATGACCTCTATTTTCTATATCTTTTTCATGAACTCTTCATGTGTTGTTGACGGTGGTCTATATACAAGTGTAATCAATAAGTTCTTGTTGTTCACTTTAATACACTCAGTACATCTACTGTATCATATGCTGATTTCAAAATTCCCATGCAACAAATATGTTTTTCACATGGAGATATATACCTGTTCACTCTCTCATGTCTATAAACATTGTAAGTTTTCATCCAAATATTCGCTCCTCCCCTTTCTAAACATCCCTTGTATATGGTTCTGTAAATGTTTCAAACAATGAATTTGCTTCTATGAAGAACCCACTTAAACAATTAGAAAACCTCGTCTTACTCCTTTTTATTCATTGGACTGAAGAAGCCACTGTGGGGCGAAACGTTTCCAGAATATAGATACCCAAGTGTTGCTCAAATGTCTCATTTATCAACTTCTCAGATTTATAAACTATTTATTCATACGTCTTCTCCTAAAAAAAAAATATTTTGTGCGTTGTCTCTTGATTCATGGTATTCACTTCTATAAAATTGAGTCCTTGGCACGTGGAACTTTGGGCAGTTGGGATCGTAGCATTTCTTGGTTGTTATTGATTACAGATACCTGTATTCTTTGTCCTTTCCTAAGCATATTGGACACTTTTGATATGTCGATATTTACAACTGTTACCATAGATGCAAATTTTCGTGGCATAATATTTACATATTACCTCTCCTTTACCTTTTCCTGTTGCAGATTCAGCTTTGTCTAGTGTGTTTTCTCTTTGGTCTCTCTATCTATCGTGACCTGAGTGTATCTCTTATGCTTCGCTATGTTGCTGTCTATCACTCCCTAAACGTATCTCATATATATTAGCTTGTCACTGATTGATACGCCTGTGTTGCTCTGCACATGTAATTTCTCCTAGACTGTGCTATTCTGTTTATGTGTTTTAGTCCCACCTGTACTCACTTAATTGTACTCACCTAATTGTGGTTGCAGGGGTCGAGACTTAGCTCCTGGCCCCGCCTCTTCACTGACCCTGCTCCATGAGCTTTATCATACCTCGTCTTAAAGCTATGTATGCTTCCTGCCTCCACTACATCACTTGCTAGACTATTCCACTTCCTGACAACTCGATGACTGAAGAAATACTTCCTAACATCCCTTTGACTCAAATGAGTCTTCAATTTTCAATTGTGACCCCTTGTTTCTGTGTCCCCTCTCTGGAACATCCTGTCTCTGTCCACCTTATCTATTCCACGCAGTATTTTGTATGTCGTTATTATGTCTCCCCTAACCCTCCTGTCCTCCAGTGTCGTCAGGCCGATTTCCCTTAACCTTTCTTCGTAGGACATTCCCCTTAGCTCCGGAACTAACCTTGTTGCAAACCTTTGCACTTTCTCTAATTTCTTGACGTGCTTGACCAGGTGTGAGTTCCAAACTGGTGCTGCATACTCCAATATGGGCCTGAAGTACACAGTGTACAGTGTCTTGAACGATTCCCTACTAAGGTATCGGAACGCTATTCTCAGGTTTGCCAGGCGCTCATATGCTGCACCAGTTATCTGGTTGATGTGTGCTTCCGGAGACGTGCTCGGTGTTATACTCACCCCAAGATCTTTGTCCTTGAGTGAGGTTTGCAGTCTTTGGCCACCTAGCCTATACTCTACACACACAACCCGCGGTCTTCTTTGCCCTTCCCCGATCTTCATTACTTTGCATTTAGCAGGGTTAAACTCGAGAAGCCAGTTGCTGGACCAGGTGTCCAGCCTGTCCAGGTCTCTTTGTAGTCCTGCCTGATCGTCATCTGATTTAATTCTCCTCATTAACTTCACATCATCTGCGAACAGAGACACTTCTGAGTCTATACCTTCCATCATGTCATTCACATATACCAAAAATAGCACTGATCCTAGTACTAACCCTTGTGGGACCCCGCTCGTCACAGGCGCCCACTGTGATACCTCTTCACGTACCATGACTCGTTGTTGCCTCCCTGTCAGGTATTCTCTGATCCATTGCACTGACCTTCCTGTTATACGTGCCTGATCCTCTAGCTTCTGCACTAATCTCTTGTGAGGAACTGTATCGAAGGCCTTCTTGCATATGTGTTTCCACACCTGTGCTATTTTGCGTATATGGTTCCCTCATATTTGTATTACTTTGTCTATGTGTTTCACTCTAACCTGCCTCACTCTTATCATTTCTTCGCCTCCCCTTCTCTTATTTATATCTTGCAATTTTTAATTAAATATACCTTTTTGTTCCTTCTCATCATTTATTTTGTATGTTATATTTCCACTGTTCTCTTCCCCTTTTCCCTCACAGATTCAGAAATACTTTCTTTCTCCAATATCATACTTGCTCTGTATGACGCTTCCCTGCATGACAGATGACAAACTTCCTTGACATAAAAAAAACCCAGTATGCCGTTTGATTTTCGTTTGAGCTCACCCTTACATTTTGTATAGATTTTATGCTCTTTACAGCTCTCACTCCGAGGACCTTCTCCTTGAGTGTTGTTTACAGCCTTTGCTCCCTCCTTTCCGAGCCTGTATTTTGTGGTCAAACTTGCCCATCACAAATCTTCATAACTTTGCATTTTCTGAGGTTAAATTCTAATAGTCGCCTGTTAGACCAAACCTGCAACTTCTCCAAGTCCACTTGTTGCCTTTCCTGGTCCTCTCCTGTTTGTATCCTCTTCATTAGTTTTACATCATCCTCAAATAGGAATACCTCTGACTCTACTTCTTTCCCCATGTCACTTATGTACGTAAGGATCAGTACCGATCCCAGTACTAATCCTTGTGGAACTCCACTCATCACACTTGCTCATTCTGACATCTCTTCTCAAACAATCGCTAGTTATTTCCTTTCTGTTGTATTTCCTTTCTGATGCATTGTAGTGTCTTCCCTGTTATTTCTACTTGCTCCTCTATTGTGCAGTATTGTATCCAAACCCTTCTTACAGTCCAAAAATATACAGTCCATCCCTTTTCTCTTGCCTCGCCTCTGCTACCTCTACGTGATACTCTAGCAGGTTGGTGAGATAGAATTTACCCTTTCTAAACCCTTGCTAGTTGTTACTTATGAAAATGCTCCTCTCCATAGTTTTATATACTATGCATGTCAGTAACACTTATCTGTAGTTTAATACTCCCTGTATGTTTCCTTAAATATTGGAACTACATCTGTTGTCTTCCACTCCTCTGGTAGTTGCTGTGTCCGTTGATTTATTGGAGATTGTGGTTCACACCGAGCTTCTGTTTCCTCACTCAGGACTCATGGAGAGATATTGTTTTATCACATTACCTTCGAAATAATTAGCTCACCCGCTAGTTTCTCACCTGCTGTTGTATGCTTCATGTCCAATATTTGCTGATTCATTCTTTCCCTTAGGCTCTCTCGTAATGTCTATTTCCTCCGAGAATATCTCCTTAAATGTTTTGCTCAGCTTTTCACAGACTTCCTATTTATTTATTGTGGGTTTTCCTTCTATCATCAGTCTAATTATTGCTGTCTATCTCCTGATGTGGTTGCATAGCAGCTGTGTTTCAGATTTGGCTTTCAGTGCTATGTTATTCTCAAATTGGCGTTTAACCTCTATTCTTACCTGTGAGTTTTCGTTTATTGCTCTTCTGATTGTTTCACTGTTTTTCCTAAATTCTTTTGCTCGTAATTTTAGCTTTTGCTTCCCTGTGTCTCTGCGTTCACTCTCTTCTTGCCATTGCTTCATATGCTCCTGGGTATGAATTTCACCTCAGCCTTCTGGCTCTTTCTAGCTATATATATCATCACTTTTCATCACTTTATTCGATATGCTTTCTCTTACAGTTTCCTTTCTCAGTGACCTGCTTTCAAGAGTGTTTCATGCCTACATATTCAGTTCTTTTGAAGTCTTGTTTCTCTCGTCCTTCCCATAATAAATCTCTCCAAGTTTACCTCCACGAGGTATTCGAATCCATGGACTTTGTGACCACTAACACCGAGAGGCCTCTTGTTTTCAAAGTTCCTTACTTTAGAATTACTCAGGGCGAATACAAAGTTTAACTTTGCTGGTTCATCTCCTCCTCTCTCTCTGCTTGTGGCACCTGACATGTTGGTGCATGAAATTCTCCATTAATATAGTGGTCTCCAGTGTCTTAGTCCTCCACGATTCTAGTTTTTCCTGTGGCTCCAGGTTCTTACAGTCTGTTTCTTTGTATTTAAAGTCCCCCATGATCAGCAGCTTTGCACTGTTCATGTGGGATCTTCTAGCCAACTCTTTTATCGTGTCCAATATTGCTCTTTTGTTGATATCATAAGTGTGCCTTAGTTTTCTGTTGTTTTGTGTAGGTATGTACATCACTACTATCACTATATTATGTTATTTGCTTCTTCCCTATTTATTCCTCTTATTGCTTCAAAATTCCACTGGTTTCTGATTATCAGTACTATTCCTTCACCTCTATGTCCTTTGCCTTTCCTCATTATCTGATATAAAGCGGGGAAGAATGCATCTTTATCATATTCTCGAGATTTCTGTCTGTGGCTGCTGATTTGTCTGTTGATACCTCTACTATACGTTCTATTTGTTACTCATACTTATCCAGTCTGTATTTGTGCGTGCACCACACTCAATTTCCTCTCTGTTACTGTGTTTCAGTTTTTGGGATTTTTATTTCCTAATCATTACACATAAGTCATGAGGGTGGGAGAAAGTGGTGGGTGTTGAGGGCAAGGGTGAGGGGTAGATGAAGGAATGTTTCTTGCCTTGGAAGGAGTTGGGATTGTTGTTTAGAAGGACGGTGGGAAGATTAGAAGTAGAGGGAAGTCGGGAATGTGCATTTGCGTGAGGTGTAATTGTGAAGAAGGTTCTTATGCTGGGATGGGGGAATGGACTGTGGGTGTCGGAAGAGGGGTTACGGAATTGCTTGTTTTAAGATAATTTGTTTGAGTGGTAAAGTGGGCTAGGGCTTGAGAGGGAAGGGGGCTATGTAGGGCCCTGCTTAGCGTTCCTCTGGAAGCTGAGCTAATGCCTAACCATTGCCAGTTTCGTGATTTTGTAAAAGAAACTGATTCTGAGTTTGTTGACTTGCCTAATTGTACAGCAGTTCGATGGCTTAGTTCTTTGAGCTCAGAAAAGAAATTGATTCATTTCTCACAGAGAAGAATCGACCCGAACCAGTTTTATCAAATGCCGACTGGCTTTGGAAACTGACATTTTTGTCATATGAAACATTTGAATATGAAGTTGCTAGGTGAAACAAATTTAATTTGCGATCTATTCATACATGTCAAGGAATTCAGTTTAAAACTGATGCTATATGAAGGTTAGGGGAAAGTTTCTAACATGGTTCACTTCCCATGTTATGAAAAATTTCATGAAGAAAGTGAAGCAGATTTTTTTTCTTCATTTGCAGCAGAAATCATTAATGACTTGGAAATGCAATTTCAGACACGATTTCCCGATCTTGATGAATAAACAATTGAAATAAAGCTGTTTCAAAATTGACTTGACTGCAGTGTTGAAACACTCGCAAGTCAGTTTCAAATGGAAATTATTGATCTCCATTCAGATGACTTGCTGAAAGACAAGTATAAAGAAGGAAATCTGATCCAATTTTATAAATCTTTACAGCGAGAACAGTTTCCAATTTTGAAACGATTTGCTTGTGGATTCG
Organism: Cherax destructor; assembly: GCA_009830355.1. Taxonomy (NCBI): domain Eukaryota; kingdom Metazoa; phylum Arthropoda; class Malacostraca; order Decapoda; family Parastacidae; genus Cherax; species Cherax destructor. Next base: position 9,751 of record WNWK01005100.1, on the reverse strand, counting down.
TATCAGTTTTTTGGTACAACTTACCTTTGTGAACAAACATTTTCAAAATGTCAAGTCCAAATATAGCACAAATTTATATGACGAGCATTTGAAGTCCATTCTAATAATTGGCTCCTCAAGCTTGACACCTCAGTTCAGCAATATTTTGAAATTAAAAAACCAGTTCCATCATTCCAATTAATCTTGTGTAAATTAATTTTGTGTCAGCTTTTCTCATCTGCAGTTCAGTAATTGATTATACTGTCAATGCTCTGACATATGTCTGACATTTTTACTCATCACATATCATTTCTCAGTGCTACCCAGTCACATTTTCATCTGTCATATATTTACATTCGTGTTTTTTTTCTTCGCGTAAATACTTACATAGGCCATGAAGCATAGAATATTGCAAAGGTGGCAATAGAATATTGCAGTGGCAATTAATCGATACATAGCGAAAATGTTGCCCTGCAACCTACTAGGAGACGATGGTCTACCACAGGAATCTCCAGACTTTTCACTACAAGGGTCACATTGTATATTTTACACATATTCGCGGGCAAAAGAAAAAATCAGATGAATGAAATGAATGAAAAAAATTAAATGAATGAATAAGTTTTATTTGGATCCTTTTTGTAATGAGTATGATATAATTCAGAACAAAAGAGAAATGTGACCATTACGAAGAAGCAATTCTGCTAAAAAAATGACAGGATGGATAATGAGAACCTTCAAAACCAGAGATGAGAAGCCCATGATGACACTTTTCAGGTCGCTTGTTCTATCTAGGCTGGAATATTGCTGCACACTAACTGTACCTTTGGCGGCGAGTGAGCATATACTCTGCGCATTCATCCAAACATTTTTGGTGTTTTTTTTATTAAGTGCACTCTGAAATAAGTCACCATGGGCCCTAAGAAAGTTCCTAGTAAAGTTCCTTTGGTAAAGAAAGTGAGAAACATGATGTAATTTAAGAAGGAAGTAATAGAAAAATATGAGAGTGGTGGAACTTGCCAGGATGTATGGCAAAAGCAAATCAACAATCACTTCTATCTTGGCAATGAAAGAACAAATCAAGGAAACTGATGTGGCGAAAGGGGTAAACATGTTAATGAAAAAGAGATCACAAACAAATGAAGATGTGGAGAAGTTGTTGTTGTGGATCAGGGAAAAACAGTTAGCGGGAGATAGTATTTCAGAGACGATCATTTGTGAAAAGGCAAGGCGGATCTCGTGAAGAAAATGCCTGGTATTAGTGATGATGTTAGTGAATTTAAGGCCAGCAGAGGTTGGTTTGAGAGATTTAAGAAGCACAGTGGCATACACAGTGTTGCAAGGCAAGGTGAGTCTGCAAGTTAAGACAAATTTGTGCAGGAGTTGAAGGGGTACGTACAGACTGAAGAATTCCAACCTCAACAAGTGTTCAATTGTGACGAAACAGGCCTCTTTTGGAAGAAAATGCCAAAGAGGACCTGCATCACGGAGGAGGAAAAGGACAAAAGCCTATGAAAGACAGGCTAACTCTTTTGTTCTGTGCTAATGCTAGTGGGGATTTCAAAGTGAAGCCTTTACTCGTGTATCACTCTGAAAATCCCAGATTGTTCAAGAAAAACAATGTCGTCAAGAGTAAATTGTGTGTGATGTGGAAAGCTAATCATAAGACATGGGTCACAAGGCAACTTTTCATTGACTGGGTCCATGAAGTGTTTGGCCTGAGTGAGAAAAAATACCTCCTGGAAAATAAATTACCACTCAAGAGTCTTCAATAAATTGCCAACAAGAGTCTTCAATAAAGGTATGTAATAGTGATTTAAATGTTCTTAATTTATTTTATTTAGTTCTCATTGTTTTGTGTATGTAAAACTATAATTAATCTTTAAAAAAAAAAAATTTTGTGTATATTTTTGTGTCTGGAACGGATTAATTGTATTTACATTAATTTTTATGGGAAATATTGCTTCAAATTTAGGCCATTTCGAATTTAGACCGACCTTCTGGAACGGATTACGGCCGAAAAACGAGGATCCACTGTATATATATTCTTTCTTTCAACAAACTGGCCATATCCCACCGAGGCAGGGTGGCTCATAAAGAAAAACAAAAGTTTCTCTTTCTAACTTTAGTAATGTATGCAGGAGAATGGGTTACTAGCCCCTTGCTCCCGGCATTTTAGTCGCCTCTTACGACAAGCATGGCTTACGGAGGAAGAATTCTGTTCCACTTTCCCATGGAGATAAGAGGAAATAAACAAGAACAAGAACTAGTAAAAAAATAGAAGAAAACCCAGAGGAGTGTGTATATATATGCTTGTACATGGATGTGTAGTGTGTCCTAAGTGTAAGTAGAAGTAGCAAGACGTACCTGAAATCTTGCATATTTATGAGACAGAAAAAAGACAATCCTACCATCATGTAAAACAATTACAGGCTTTCGTTTTACACTCACTTGCAGGACGGTAGTACCTCCCTGGGTGGTTGCTGTCTACCAACCTACTACCTAGGATATATATATATATATATATATATATATATATATATATATATATATATATTTTTTTTAAAATGTCTTGAAATATGTCTTGAAATATGCCTTGAAATAAAGTTTGTATAAAAAAGATGGGGTGGTAGGGGAAGTGGAATATTCAAATGGCTTCAGAAAGAAATCTAAATATTCTTCATTGAAGCCTTTTTATCCACTTCTCCGAGGCTATGGGTCCCACAATTTACACCAGAGGTGGACCCCATCCTATATATATAATATATATATATATATATATATATATATATATATATTTTAAATAAATATATAGGGAGGTACCACCTCTAGAACTTTACTGGGGGCCCTCATCCTCAGATAAGACGATAAACATACATATACATGCATATCAAGAAACAAATATGAAACATTTTGGGTATAAATATTCAAGAGTATCTTGAGAGAGTACCATTTTGCAGCTTCCCTAGCTGGTTCTCAGTGACCTGGAATCCACCAGAAACACAGCTGGGTGAGCTTGTGACTGAATCTCCTTTTGCAGTAGGTCGGGAACCAGGTGTGAGCAATTAAGTAGCGTAAGGAATATTTATGTACGATTCACTACTTTGAGAATCACCAAAAGTACTTTATACATAAGAAATACACTGCAGCAAGATTGGTCTGCTGGCAGGAACGCTTCTGCTTCTAAACCACAACACAAGACTGAGCTTCCCTTCCCACTTTAGTCTGCCTCCCTCTGCTTGCGACAACATCAGCCATTCACTTGCAGACCATGATGATACAGAAAGCTGCAATTTCCAATGGCAACTCTGTACAAAACATGCAAGGCTCTCATTAGTATACCGCAGGACGTAACCACTAAAATGGTTACCTTTTTCCAGGTGCTGTTACTACGCTGCTTAAAGTTTCTTGAATAAACCATACCACGGTGGGTTGAACCCGCGTCAGAAAGTCTCAAAACTCCAGACCGTCGCGTAAGCCAGTGGCTTACACGACGGTCTGGAGTTTGAGACTCCTGACCGCGGGTTCGAACCCCACCCGTGGTATGGTTTGTTTGTGATCGTGTCATTACGATTTCGTGAGTCATGTTTCTTTAATATACCCGAATACATTGAAATAAATGCCCTCATACATGAAATGCAAAATGCTAGCTTTGTATTTTAATATACCAACTAGGATTAAATAAATATATCAAGCAGTAATAATAAAACCATAGTACACCGCCTTGAAAATATTATGAGTGCTGTCATTCTAACTAAGAACACTAAATGAAGTATGAGGAGATGCTCAAGAAATTAAACCTAATAATAACAGAGAACAGAAGGATGTACATGGTGCTAGGAGGTTTCAGTAAAACAGTGTCCAACTATTTAAAATGCGAGGTACAAGGACAAGAGGACATAGGTGATAGCCAAGAACACAGATGTGTTAAAAGAATGTTAGGAAATACTTCTTCAGTCTTCGACTGGTAAGCAAGTGTAATGACTTGGATATAGTGGTGGAAACACGCACAGATTGAAAAGTAGGTATGACAGGGACCAGCCTTCTGGTCCCTGTCATACCAGGAACAAGTAAATGCCGGCCATTATTAAGTGTGGAGGCTGGGCCAGGGCTGGAGATTCACTGCTCACCAGCACACCTCAGTAAGAACATTGTCTCACATGTACCTTACCTTACTGTATTATTTATGTACAAATGTAATTATTCATGTATTCAGCGTCTTCCACGAGAAGTGCTGACTCCCGCAGTGTGGATGAATTAATTGACATACCTGTTATTTACAACTCTGATGTAGTGAGTGTGGGATTCTGACTGCGGGATTGTACAATTCTGAATGTGGGACTTTGAGCATAGAATTGCGGGTTCCTGATTATGTGATTTTTTAGCTTGATAATTTGGTATTCAGAGGGAAGGAGTGTGGTGTTCTGATTGCTGAAATTTAAGTTTTTGAGTGTGGGACTCGGGGTGTGTGACTGTGAACTAATAATATTTTATTTAATACTCTTCTAAATGCTCTACCAACAGGGAATTAAACGGGTCATATAAATATGAGTATCAATCTTAATAAAGCTCAAGTATTCGACTAGCACTCATCATATCTGCATCTAAGACGAAGGAATTAACAAGTAAACAACTTGCCCTACCTATTTCTTCATAAGGTTAACTCATTAGTTTTGTCACATGTTACATGTGTCTTGGTATGAACGTACTCTTCACTAAGTCAACCCTACAAAAACTAAATAAGAAATGCAAATATAGGCTAATGCTCTCAGAGCTGTAACTGGCTATAACCCAGATAACATTAGTAATTAAAAATAATGACAATATATATAATAATATGCATAACCTAAATTATATCATAATTTTTTTTCTTTATCTATCATACGATTTCATCCAAATTTTTATTTCACAAAGATTGTGCAATAAATAAATAAAAAATAAAGGTTTTTATTTTTTAAACTTCAACAAATATGTCGCCATCCTAAAATATTATCAATGTCAAAGTTATTTTGGATACTGACAAATGATGAAGATATGTGAAGTAGCTTTTCGATGATCTAAAAATTTATAACATGAGTCTTGTAGTCCCTACAAAAATCAGAGTTATATCTCAACTATTTTTATTAATTTTTGCATTTTAAGTCCTTGATATGCAAAAATGAAGGGGATTATCGCTAATCTTTTAACGTCGGTTTGTAGAACAATGATCCTAGAATATCTGTCGTAAACATCATAATGATTGGTTCATAAATAATAAATTTGCAACAACAAAACTTAGATTTTTGCGTATAGGCCTACAGCATCTTATGACGTCATCATCTCATTTATCACAATTGCAATAACTCGTACAAAAATGAGACATAAACCAAAATGTTGTTAGATTTAAGAACTAGTTTTTTTTGGTAAGCTTAACTCATTTACCATTTTTTTTAATTTTTCGTGTAAGCCTACCGCAACTGAGGGTTAATACTCCATAATTAATATTAAAAGAAAATTCTCTCTGGTCCTTGATGCAAAACGAAGCCCCCAGAATTATTCTTGTCTGTCCTAAAATTAATAAGATGCTAAATGAGAGGAAGAAGCTTGGTATATATAATTTCATTGATAGAATAATTGAGAGTAACTCTGTACTTGGAATTAAAAATTTGAGAATTTGACCATACTGTCACCGTAAATCTTACTAAATGTCTAGAGGTAAATAAACACAAATCTAAGAGGATCGTGAAAACATAATTGTAACAAATTCTATAACCTTGTTTCATGAACTGAATCTCTAAAGACAACAATAAACAGTCTTACATCCCACCATGGAAGTAACATTCTTGCATTCATTTAATCTACAGCTCCTCACAGTTAGCTCGTCAACAGTAATCCCTTTCCTAAATCAACTGCAATGCTGAAAGCTCAAAAACAAATTTCTCGCTTAACCGTAAGCAAGAATATATCACAAATTATATACACTGATGGATCTAAACATGAATGATATGGCAGTGTTGCTTCTGCTCTTGTTGCCTCCCTAGAAATTATAGCAACTGTGTTAGGTTAGGAATAAGAATTAGCAATTAAGGCGCGTTAATTAAGAGTGTATTGAGGTGAGGGTGTCTGGGATATTGTGTGAATGCCAGCTTAAACTCGATGATGGGATTTGTTTTTTTAAATGTATATTTGACTTAAACATGTGGTTAGAAATTCTCTTTTATTATGATACGGTTTTCTATGGTTTTATTTATTGTTGCTTCAAATGATTTACATTGGTATTGGTCTTCCATCTTGTGAATGTTTGTGCCATCACATCGTATTGTGTGAGGCAAATTATTAAAGTGTTGGAAAAGTGCAAAACTGTTTTTGCCGTTCCTGACTGAGTGCTTTTGTTTCAAATATCCTTATCACAAGTTTCAGGTCGGTTTTTCATAAGTACACGAAATCACAGCTCGAAACCGACAACAGAACAAGCAAAAACACTAAAAATACTGAATTTCTGAAGAAAGGAGAGATGTCGCCGAGATCACATTTTTAAAACCCAAACAAATTAAGCAAGTTTTTTTAAGAATCTCAAAAAAAAAAGAAGAAGTTTCAAACGAGACACAAAAGGTATACCAAATTTACCAAATCCTTTGCAACATTTGTGATTTAATGAACATAGGAGCAATTTTCCGGGAACTTGGGACAAGGCTAAATGAACAAAAGTGTACAGTCAAGTATGGTCAAGAAAGCTCTACATATTTCAACACATCAAAAATTCGCAAAGCACTGACTAATAAGATGGTGGTAACATCAATCATAAGATGAAAGACCCATTCAAACGGAAATCAACTGAGGTGACACTAATTAAAGCCATAATAAACTAACATTTCAAATGAGAATTTTAAACCAGTAAAGTTCTAGAGGTGATACATCCTTATATATTATATAGGGATGTATCACCTCTAGAACTTTACTGGGGACCCTCATCCTCAGAGAAGACAATAAACGTACCTCAGGGAAAACTCGAGGTTCTCCCCGTAGCTGTTTGAATATTTTCTTCTCCTACCACCCACTATATTTTGTATTACATGTGAACTTTATTAATAGACAGAATACATTGACAGAAAACACACACATGAACATGAATACATTGTTACAATATATCAAAAGTTATAAATCTCCTCCAGCTCCTCCGAAGCCGGGCGCGAGCCCAGTATGCAGCACGCATTTCCCCTCTGAATGGCCACGCTTAGGCGCTGGAACATGAAAGTGGCTGCCCTTGGGTCCCTGGTGGTGTCGATGAGTCTGGAACCCAGTTCTTTAAGGAAACATGTTGCATTTTTCCCCTATGTTCTCAAGGTCTCTGATCAGACTGGGACAAATTGATACTGCTGGCCTATGTCCCTGTACTTGCCGATCTTGTACTCCTCCCTGTGGTCAGCAGCTCCTCTCTGTCGCCCAACACTGTGATGGATGTAGGTGTCAGCCAGCATTTTCACGCAGGTATAGTCCCATGCTAAGAGCTTGCCAATCTTCCAAGGACAGATGGTGATCCCGTCGGGGCGGTTTGCCGGGTTGTGGGTATTGTTGGCTGTTAGTGATCGGGGCTCTCTCTCGGTTGGGTATCCAGCTGTAGCAAGGGTTCTCTTTATGATGTAGTTGACTTCATTGTGTCTTGCATGCCAACCCTTGGTTTTGGAACAGTTAAGACCATGTAGACCATATTGGTCGGCTTGTGCATCAGTGCAAATACACGTATATTAAGTGTGAATTGGGGCAGCAAGGCGCAGAGCCACTGCAATTCAGAGGGTCGTAGGGTTGAGGCGTGTTCCCATTGCCGAGTGAGGTGCACTCACACTCATTTTTATTGCTTTAGGATTATTCAATTTAAAATATTTAAGCTTGGGTAGAATATAAGCTGTGCTTGACAGGTCCTTGACTTCCTACCAACATCATCATATAAAGGTGAGGTGTTACAAGTTGACCTCGAGGTGTAATCTCATCCGTATATGCCTTTCTGTTGATCTTTCATTTTTACAGTTCCTTGATAATGTGAGAAATCACGAATGCGCTTGGAATTTCACTTTTTCTTCAAAGTGGTTGTTTATGAAGGATGAGGTTAACCATAGAAATAATGAAGAAAAAATGGTGAGTGGTACGTTGAGGTATCTCAACGTTATCCATGGAGGCAAAGAAGGGAATGTATGAAAGTATAGTGGTACCAACACTCTTATATGGGTGTGAAGCATGGGTTGCAAATGCTGCAGCGAGGAGGCGGCTGGAGGCAGTGGAGATGTCCTGTCTAAGGGCAATGTGTGGTGTAAATATTATGCAGAGAATTCAGAGTGTGGAAATTAGGAGGAGGTGTGGAGTTACTAAAAGTATTTGTCAGAGGGCTGAAGAGGGGTTGTTGAGGTGGTTTGGTCATTTAGAGAGAATGGAACAAAGTAGAATGACTTGGAGAGCGTATAAATCTGTTGGGGAAGGAAGGCGGGGTAGGGGTCGTCCTCGAAAAGGTTGGAGGGAGGGGGTAAAGGAGGTTTTGTGGGCGAAAGGCTTGGACTTCCAGCAAGCATGCATGAGCGTGTTAGAATGGAGACAAATGGTTTTTGGGACCTGACGAGCTGTTGGAGTGTGAGCAGGGTAATATTTTGTGAAGGGATTCAGTGAAACCAGTTAGCGGGACTTGAGTCCTGGAAATGGGAGTACAATGCCTGCACTTTAAATGAGGTGGTTGGAATATTGGCAGTTTGGAGGGACTTCTAAGCTGTCGTATCTGAGCGCCTCTGCAAAGACAGTGATTATGTATGAGTGATAATGAAAGTGTTGAATGATGTGTTAATATATATATATATATATATATATATATATATATATATATATATATATATATATATATATATATATATATATATATATATATATATATATATATATACTGTATATATATATATATATATATATATATATATATATATATATATATATATATATATATATATATATTGTATGCATTGGAATGTACATAAATTTGTTACAAAGGACCATTGAGAAGTGGCATATTTATTACAGGTGAAGTTGCAGGTTATATTTATGTGCTGAAGTAAAGGCAGCCAGAAACGTGTATGTCCTCTCTGGGCCAGCATGAGGCGGTGATGGTGATCACCAGCGATCACCAAGCGCTGACAGGTAGTGACGCAGGTGATCACCAGGCTGTTACAGGAGGTGGTGCAGGTGATCACCAGGCTTTTGCAGGAGGTGGTGCGGATGATCACCAGGCTGTTACAGGAGGTGGTGCAGGAGATCACTAGGCTGTTACAGGAGGTGGTGCGGTGATCACCAGGCTGTTACAGGAGGTAGTGCAGGTGATCACCAGGTTGTTACAGGAGGTGGTGTAGGTGATCACCAGGCTTTTGCAGGTTGTATAGATGATCACCAGGTCTTTATATGTTATATATGGTGCAGGTGAGGCTCTTGCAGGTGATCACGAGGCCCTGGAGGTATTGCAGGTGTTAGTGAGAGTCTTGAAAACGTTTTGCAGGAGTTGGTGAGGCTGAGGTAAGAAGAGATGGCAGCAAGGAACTGTCACTCATCTCGTCATTTGTGGCGCCGGTGTATTATTGGTCCGCCTGGGGTGTGTTGGGGTCGTGGTGGGATGATGGGTGGTGATGGTGGGGGAAGGATGAGACGGACAACCTGCTTCCACCACCACTACCTAAAACCACAGCTTCTACGACCTCCACTACCAAATACCATTACTTCCACGACCACCACTACCCAATACACTGCCTCCACCACCACCACTGCCAAT
>WNWK01005099.1:112500-127008 GCA_009830355.1 Cherax destructor | reverse complement strand
TTGTAGGGGGAGTGCGTGTGTGTGTGGGGAGGTGAGAGAGAGAGCAGGCGGTCATGCCCCTCAGGTGCCTGGGGTGGTCTGAGATCTTCTCAGAAATAACAACACAAATGAACCTCGCCAGTCGTATAAGGTCATTTGAGCAGAGACGAAGTTATAGAATGTTGTGGTTATTATAATTTTTTTAATGGAAACGAAAAATTTTTTAAGTGTTTTGGGTGTTGTGGATGAACTAAAGTTCTTCATTCGTGATATGTAAAAAAAAATTGAACTATAGCCTTTCTGATGAAATAGTAAAAAAAAAAAAATATTGTGGATGAACTAGACTTCTTAAATCGTGGTATGTAAGATTGTGACGAGCCTTATAGGCATTGTGACTTTGAGAAAAATTTGATGGAAAGAGTGGAACTTTTTATTCTGTTACCCGAAAAATGTGAAAAATTATATTAACGAAAGAGTGGAAAATAAATGAAGAAAAAAAAATGTGTATTAGTGTTATCGTGTTTTAACTTGTTAGTCTTAGCTCATTTAACTTAAAGAGAGGAAATAATATTACTTGGTGGTCAGTGATGTCACACCACACCTGGGCTCGCTTGATTGAACTTGTTGGCGACCCCGATGATGACGTCACACCTCGCCTGTTTCAACCTGCCCTTTTTAGCTCATTTTAACTTAAGGAGAGAAAGTACCGTAGGGTGACGTCATAGGGGATGGGGGGTGCTTTTACCATACCCCAAAGGGGTTACTGTTATCGAAAAATTTTTAAAGGGGGTACTCATAGGGCATGTTTATTTCAATTTACTTAGAAAGGAAATAATATTACCCCATAGGGGGGATCTCAAAACATGATCCAAGGAGATGGAGGGTGACTCAAAAACTTTTCGTTCTTTTTATTGAAATTGAGAAAAATGAAAATAAAAGTAAATCTTGATCCAAGGAGATGGAGGGATGATAGAAGTATTATAGAATATCGAGAAAATGAAATTCGAAAAATAAAATATTTTCAACATTCTCGAAAAAGGGTATAATTGGCAACCTTGTAAATCTTGATCCGAGGAAGTGGTGGGTAACAGAAGTATGTATTACAGAATATCGAGAAAAATGAAACTCGAAATTTTGGAAAAAGTAGGTAAAACTCAAAATGTTTACCCCCATAGGAGGGATCTCAAAACTTGTTTCAAAAAGATGGAGGTAAAATGAAAATTCGAAAAAATATCGAGGAGCGGGGCCGATCCGCAGAAGACGCTGCAGAAGGCAGCTCGGGGCGCAGGGGCGATCCGCAGAAGGCTCTGCAAAAGGCAGCGTGGGCAGGCTCGGGCGGGGAGGGGGAGAGCGTGGGCGTGGGGCGGGGAGGGCGTGGGCGTGGGGCGGGGAAGGGTCATTAACCCACCGGGGGCATTAAAACAGCGGGGGGTCCATGCGGCATCCTTTGAGAAGTCATACTGACGCTTTGTTCACTACTATATATATATATATATATATATATATATATATATATATATATATATATATATATATATATATATATATATATATATATATATATATATATATATATATATATATATATATATAAAAGAAAGGGTGGTAGGGAAGTGGAATATTCAAATGGCTTCAGAAAGAAATCTAAATATTCTTCCTTGAAGCCTTTTTATCCACTTCTCCGAGGCAATGGTCCACATTATATATATATATATATATGTCGTATTAAGTCGTTTCGATTTGGTAAATATGCATTTGCAAATCACCTGCCATAATAAGACAAGTGAAAATTTGTGTATGCAATAATTTCGCCAAAATCATTCTGAACCTAACGAAAAAATATATTTCATTGTGTTTGTTTATTATTAAATTAATGTTAACGTATCTAAAATATATTTAGTTGGGTTAGGCTAAATTAAATTTCGCTTGTTGTAATAAGGTTGGTAGGTTTTCAAAGTTTCTCTTGGTTCAAAATTATAAATTCTTACATTAACATAAATGAAAAAAAAATATCTTTAAACGTATAAGAGAAAATTTTAGAAAGGACTTAATTTTAGATGAGTTCTTGCTAATTGACCAGTTTTACCTAATCGGCACGACAAAATATATATATATATATATATATATATATATATATATATATATATATATATATATATATATATATATATATATATATATATTGTGTGTTGTGTGTGTGTGTGTGTGTGTGTGTACTCACCTAGTTGTGGTTGCAGGGGTCGAGACATAGCTCCAGGCCCCGCCTCTTCACTGGCCGCTACTGGGTCCTCTCCCTGCGCCATGAGCTTTATCATACCTCTTCTTAAAGCTGTGTATGGAACCTCCCCCACTACATCGCTTCCCAAGCTATTCCACTTCCCGACTACTCTGTGACTGAAGAAATACTTCCCAACATCCCTATGATTTATCTGAGTCTTCAACTTCTAACTGTGTCCCCTTGTTGCTGTGTCCCATCTTTGGAACATTCTGTCTCTGTCAACCTTGTCAATTCCTCTCAGTATCTTATATGTCTTTATCATGTCCCCCTATCTCTCCCGTCCTCCAGTGTCGTCAGGTCGATTTCCTTAACCTCTCCTCGTAGGACATACCCTTAGCTCCGGACTAGTCTTGTTGCAAACCTTTGCACTTTTCTAGTTTCTTTACGTGCTTGGATAAATGTGGGTTCCAAACTGGTGCTGCATACTCCAGTATGGGCCTAACGTACACAGTGTACAGGGTCCTGAACGATTCTTTATTAAGATGTCGGAATGCTGTTCTTAGGTTTGCTAGGCGCCCGTATGCTGCAGCAGTTATTTGGTTGATGTGCGCCTCAGGAGATGTGCCTGGTGTTATACTCACCCCAAGATCTTTTCCTTGATTGAAGTTTGTAGTCTCTGGCCCCCTAGACTGTACTCCGTCTGCGGTCTTCTTTGCCCTTCCCCAATCTTCATGACTTTTCACTTGGTTGGGTTGAACTCCAGGAGCCAATTGCTGGACCAGGCTTGCAGCCTATCCAGATCCCTTTGTAGTTCTGCCTGGTCCTCTTCCGATTGAATTCTTCTCATCAACTTCACATCATCTGCAAACAGGGACACTTCGGAGTCTATTCCTTCCGTCATGTCGTTCACAAACACCAGAAACAGCACCGGTCCTAGGACTGACCCCTGTGGCACCCCACTCGTCACCGGCGCCACTCTGACACCTCGCCACGAACTATGACTCGCTGCTGTCTTTCTGACAGGTATTCCTGATCCATTGTAGTGCCTTCCCTGTTATCCCTGCCTGGTCCTCCAGCTTCTGCACTAATCTCTTGTGTGGACTGTGTCAAACGCCTTCTTACAGTCCAATAATATGCAATCTACCCACCCCTCTCTCTCTTGTCTTACTGCTGTCACCCTGTCATAGAACTCCAGTAGGTTTGTGACACAGGATTTCCCGTCCCTGAAACCGTGTTGGCCTTCGTTGATAAGCTTATTCCTTTCTAGGTGCTCCACCACTCTTCTCCTGATAATCTTCTCCATGACCTTGCATACTATACATGTCAGTGACACTGGTCTGTAGTTTAGTGCTACGTTTCTGTCTCCTTTTTAAAAATTGGAACTACATTTGCTGTCTTCCATACCTCTGGTAGTTGCCCTGTTTCGATAGACGTGTTGAAGATTGTTGTTAGGGTACACATAGCTCCTCTGCTCCCTCTCTCAGGACCCATGGAGAAATGTTGTCCGGCCCCATCGCCTTTGAGGTATCTAGCTCGCTTAGTAGCCTCTTCACTTCCTCCTCAGTTGTGTTTATTGTGTCCAGCACCTGGTGGTGTACCCTACCTCTCCTCCTTTCTGGAGGCCCTTCTATTTCCTCTGTGAACACCTCTTTGAATCTCATGTTGAGCTCCTCACACACTTCGTGGTCATTTCTTGTGACCTCCCTCCTTCCTTCATCAGCCTGATCACCTGATCCTTGACTGTTGTTCTCCTCCTGATGTGGCTGTACAACAGCTTTGGGTCAGATTTTGCTTTCGCTGCTATGTCATTTTCGTATTGTCTTTGGGCTTCCCTTCTTACCTGTGCATATTCATTTCTGGCTCTACGACTGCTCTCCTTATTCTCCTGGGTCCTTTGCCTTCTATACTTCTTCCATTCCCTGGCACACTTGGTTTTGGCTTCCCTGCACCTTTGGGTGAACCATGGGCTCATCCTGGCTTTTCGCTTTTCCTGTTACCCTTGGGTATAAACCTCTCCTCAGCTTCCGTGCAAATTGTTGTCATATATTCCATCATCTCGTTTACCGACTTCCCTGCCAGCTCTCTGTCCCACTGAACTCCGTGCAGGAAGTTCTTCATGCCCACGTAGTCCCCTTTCTTGTAGTTTGGCTTCATTTGTGCAGCCCTTCCTGCTTCCCTCTCCACTTGTAACTCTACTATGTAGTCGAAGCTTAGAACCATATGATCACTGGCCCCAAGGTGGCTTTCATGTGTGATGTCCTCAATATCTGCGCTACTCAGGGTGAATACTAGGTCCAGTCTCGCTGGCTCGTCCTCCCCTCTCTCTCTGGTATTGTCCTTTACATGTTGGTACATGAGATTTTCCAGTACCACCTCCATCATTTTAGCCCTCCATGTTTCTTGGCCCCCATGTGGTTCTAAGTTCTCCCAATCGTGTGTGTGTGTGTGTGTGTGTATATATATATACTGATAAAACATACTGTAGCTAATTTCAATTTTTTCAAGCCTAGAATTTTCTTAAAATGCACTAAAACTTGTAAAAACATAATAAGAAAAAATATGTAAAATAATCAAAAGTAAGTAATTTTGTAGATTCTTCCTCCATTACACTCTTAGGTTCCAACACAGGCCGAATTTACTGGTGGCGATCGAGGATTCTGGCTATGTTAGGTTGGTGAGGGTGAATGACCCATTTTCCGGGGTTCCCAGGTTTCAGTTCCAGGGTTCCATGGTAAAGGTGATGGACTACCTTTCTGAAGCACTTAACTTCACGTAAGTAAAACTTAATATTGTTAATGATGTATATACGACAGGAAAGGTAGTGGATGTACAAGCCTCTGTGCATAGTCTTGTGTAAGAAAGAAAAGCGCCACTCAGAGAGTAGTGGACATGAACATCTAGCGTCTGTGGACATTGGCTTGTACATTCCCTTCTTTTCCATGCATGAACAATGTCATGAGATATGTTCTTGCTTCTCTTTTCCTCCCCTTCTTCTTTATTTGTGATCATTTCTTTTATTCTGATATGACTATTTATTCTACACAATTTATTCACTCGTTATTGCTATCTTCCTGATGTCATCAACTATCTACTTTAGTGATAAAGTGATTATATTACGTCATTAACGAACTTCCGTGAAGACTCTTCTACTTTGCATATATTTCTAATTTACAGTATTATAATAACACATTCCTTCATACGGATATTTTACTTACATTTCGCCCAACTAACACACTTAGTAATCTACTTCTCATTTCCCCCACCGATACTTTTAATACTTTTTTATTCCCTGCTATCTTGCTCTGTTTAATATAATTATGAAATGTGCCACACGCATTTCTAACACTAGCGACGCTCTTTTCTGTTATATTAGAGATCATAGCCATTCAATAAGTTTATAGTGTTTACAATCCTTCACTGACGTCACTTTGTGAATCTGCCCTTAAACTCAACATTCTTAAGACGAATTTTAATCTCAGTTTTGTCTGTGATGCTTCCAACTCTCAGTATACTGTCAAATACTTTGACGTTCAGAACATTCTTCAACGAAATTGCTGACCTGGAGAGTGTACAAAGAACTTTCACGGTACACATAAGTACGATAAGGCACCTAAATTACTGGGAACAATTGAAGTCTCTTGATTTGTATTCCCTGGAACGCAGGCGAGAGAGATACATGATTACATACACTTGGAAAATCCTGGAGGGATTGGCACCAAACTTGCACACGAAAATCACTCCCTATGAAAGCAAAAGACTCGGCAGGAGATGCAACATTCCTTCGATGAAAAGCAGGGGCCTCCACGAGTACACTGAGAGACAACACAATAAGTGTCAGGGGCCCAAGACTGTTCAACTGCTTCCCAGGATACATAAGGGGGATTACCAATAGACCCCTGACTGTCTTCAAGAAGGCACTGGACAGGCACCTAAAGTCAGTACCTGACCAGCTGGTCTGTGGTTCGTTCGTCAGTTTGCATGTGGCCAGCAGTAACAGCCTAGTTGATCAGACCCTGATACACCCCGAGGCCTGGTCTCAGACCGAGCCGCGGGGGAGTTGACCACCGAAACCCTCTCCAGGTATACTCCAGGTATACCACCTGTCAAACATATATAGCCCTTGTCCCTCTAAGCCAGGTCAGTGCTTCTGAAGAAGTTGTAATGAACCACGTAACTTCGTTCTTCAAGGAATGGCTGCGATTCTAATCCGAGACCTGGAAAATGCTCTGTCCATTTAGCCATGATAGCTACAACATCAATTTTTTTAATCATATCTTGGCTTAGCGGAACAAGGGTCTTAGAAAATAGAAGAGTTCAATTTATTATGACTTACTTGCTTAATAAAGTTCTCAATAAAGTTCTTCTTAATAAAGATCCGTGACAATAAAGTTCATCACTGCAATGGATTTTTTACCACTTGTCGGCTTTGCACCAGCTATGTCTGCCATCCCTGCTATGCTGCACCAGCTGTGTCTGCCATCCCTGCTATGCTGCACCAGCTGTGTCTGCCATCCCTGCCTGCTGCTGAACTTGAGGGACTTTCATAAAAACCTGTAAAACATTGCCAGTTTGTGGCTTTTGCTTACTTCTCCAAGTGAAAGAAATTCATGGTAAGAGCGTCACTTATGACCCTCTGTGGTAGTGCTGAGAGAGCGTTGGGCTGGTAGGAACGTCACTTGTGATTCTCTGTGGTAGTGCTGAGAGAGCGTTGGGCTGGTAGGAACGTCACTTGTAATCCTCTGTGGTAGTGCTGAGAGAGCGTTGGGCTGGTAGGAACGTCACTTGTGATCCTCTGTGGTAGTACTGAGAGAGCGTTGGGCTGGTAGGAACGTCACTTGTAATCCTCTGTAGTACAGCTGAGAGCGTTGGGCTGCTGGCAACTGCAGAATCGCGGGTTCAAGCCCCGACACTCGCACTATATTATTACATTATTTCTAATTCTCAGCACACAAGTGTAAGTAACTTATGACTTACTGAATATGCACATATATGTATCTCACCAGGTACTCCTTTGTGCGACCTCCTGACGGAGTCTGGGGTGTTAGACTCAGTAATGGCTCATGGACCGGCATGATGGGAATGGTGGTGAGGGAGGTCAGTGTAGTGAATCATTTGTGGAGAAATTACCTTCACAAGGGAGCTTGGAGCAAGAGGGTCATGACACCTCCCTCTTTCCCACAACACTCGAGATGGAGGGGGATCGTATATCATACTCGAAGTCTCAACAAGTCACATACACGACTAGTCGTATATCTTACATGTAGTCTCAACAAGCCAGATATTAAACTGGACGAAGTCATACCAGATACACTTCTCTTGCCAGGTAGGATTGGCAGAATATTTCACTCACATGTTTGCCAGAGAAAACTTCTATTCAAAAAATCCTAAATAAAATATTAATAAGCTTTCATGCCAAAGATTGTCGCCAGAGCTGGCACTTATGCCTGTAGACATTATGGCACCAGTTTTGCCCCATATAACGTGACGCCGGCGACACCGAGGTATCATTCAAAATCAGAGTGATGAATCGACTCAAGAGTGCAGTATCGATCTCACAACGAGTGAACGAGAATCACGTCAGTAACTGAACGAGTTGCTGAAAGAAGGACCCGACGACCCCACACTGCCATGAAACGTAGAAGTTTCTTCGTGATACTGACTTGTGACTGAAATATCCTGAGAGAACATTGGGTGGTTGTAAGGCACTCATCTTAAATTTCGACTTCCTAAGACTTCTAGCAGCCACACCGTCGACTTCTTCCTTTGCAGTTGCGGCCGTCTTATGTCCCACGGGGCCGAAATAGGGCAGATTGGATGTGTTTAGAACCCCGCCCTAATAACACATGTGATCCAATATATCAGGTAATGTAACTGGTGAGATCACGTGACTTACTAGGGGTGGGCGGATAGCCTTCTTGTTACGACATCTCTGAAAGGTTAGTCCCAATAACTATACGTAACCCTATCCACTGCAGTGTCTTAATGGATTGAATTATAGTGATGAAACTTACCTTCGCTCATACGTGTAGCGGGGACCACATGACACAACCGTATCGTAGTGATGCCGGTATCGATGGCTTGATTGAAGCTATGATGGTGGTACCCCGATGAATCACGAGGATGTCTTCACTTCTTTCGTCACTGTAACCACAATGAACGTCATTTAGGAATACTGTAGACAGTTCATCTTGCACTAGTGTTCTAGTATATTGCACAATTAGGTTGTTCAGTACACAGTACACTCGACGACTTGTTCAGTGTTACTCGACTTTGCAATCATTTGTTACTAGCGATACCTCGCTTGGGAGAATTACGTTTGTATCTCATCACCGGATTTATTCCTCAGTTCTGTCAGGAGATCGTCAGTCACGAAGGAACTTCTACGTTTCATGGCAGTGTGGGGTCGTCGGGTCCTTCTTTCAGCAACTCGTTCAGTTACTGACGCGATTCTCGTTCACTCGTTGTGAGATCGATACTGCACTCTTGAGTCGATTCATCACTCTGATTTGGAATGATACCTCGGTGTCGCCGGCGTCACGTTATATGGGGCAAAACTGGTGCCATAATGTCTACAGGCATAGGTGGCAGCTCTGGCGAAAATCCTAAGTCAAGAAATGTGATTTCCTTGACTCTGAGGTGTTCCTGACTTAATTAATCCTACTAAATATATCATTGGCTTATTAATATTTTATTTAGGATGTTTTGAATAAAAGTTTTCTCTGGCAAACATATGAGTGAAATATTCTGCCAGTCCTAACTGGCATGAGAAGGGTATCTGGTATGACTTCGTCCAGTTTAATATTTGGCTTGTTGAGACTATATGTGAGATATATGACTAGTCGGGTACGTGACTAGTCACAGATCGTATGATATACGATCCCCCTCCATCTCCAGTGTTGTGGGAAAAAGGGTGAGGTCATGACCCTCATATACCCCCTCCCCCCCTGTTGGCCCAATGTTGGTGGTAATTTCTCCACAGCATTTTTTTTTAAAGTCTATAATGTATCACTATCAAAAATTGAAAATATATTTTGTATGTATATATACATTATTATATATATATATATATATATATATATATATATATATATATATATATATATATATATATATATATATATATATATATATATATGCTGCAAAAAATCACAGTAATCAGGTGATATCAAAATATGCAAGACAACCACTATGAAAAAATTTTCATAGTGGTTGTCTTCAATATATATATATATATATATATATATATATATATATATATATATATATATATATATATATATATATATAGTATGGGGTCCACCTCTGGTGCAAGTTTTGGGACCCATAGCCTCGGACAAGTGGATAAAAGGCTTCAAGGAAGAATATTTGGATTTCTTCCTGAAGTTATTTGAATATTCCTCTTCCCCTACCCCCCTCCCCATCTTTTCATTTTTTTTTACCAATAGGTATATTTTATTACATAATATGGTACAAAAGATTTAAGAGATACATTGTTGATATAAAGATGGCATATACAGTACACGAGGTGTGAGAGATACATGTCTAGTACATATTGTTACATGTTTGTCACTGATTATAATGTGAAAATCTCATCAAGCTCCTCCGAGCTGTGACGCGTGACCAAAATACAGCATGCATTACCCCTCTGAACAGCAGCGCTGAGTCGCTGGAACAGAAAACTAGCTGCCCTGGGATCCCTAGTTACCCTGTTGAGTCTTTTGCCCAGCTCCTTGAAGAACTTAGATGCATTTTTTCCCCATGAGCAAAGGGTCACCGAGCCTATAGGAACAAACATATAACGGTGGGCAAGTTCTCCATATTTTCTCGACTTTTGGGACTCCCTGAAGGTGGCAGCTGCCCCTTCTTCCTCCCTGGTGTATTGGAGATAGGTATCAGCCAAGGTAGATGCACATGTGTAGTCCCACACCACCTGCTTGCCATCTGTCCAGGATTGAAGGGTGATAACATCTGGACGCTTTTGGCTTCCATCAGATCTGCATAGTTGGGGTGGCTCCCTTACCGCTGGGCATCCTGCTGTTGTGAGGCTCCTTTTGATAATGTTATTAACCTCTTCATGTCTTGCAATCTTTCCCTCAGATTTACGACACACAAGACCATGGTACCCGAATCGGTCTGCTGCTTCACTGTCACAAATACACCAGTGTTCGGCGAGAATAGGGGCGGCAAGTCGAAGGGCAACACCAATGCGGATGGTCTGTGGGTCGAGGCGTGAGCCAAGGCTGGAGTTGGCAACAGCCAATAGAAAGTCCCCTGCATTATGAGCTCTCACTGCCAGGAGGTAGGCTCTATCCTAACCTGACACACTCTGAAGCATTGCTGAGGCTATATTCTCTACTATCGTGCCATCCCAGTGCGGGGGGAAGCAGGCCTGGTTTCAGAGCCTGTTAGATTATCCCAGATCCTGGCTCCGTCAACGAACTTTTATTCATGGATTCCAATCTTGTCCCTAAGATGTTCAGGGAGAATCACTGCTACAAGCCCTCTGGATGCAATGCATGAAGACAGGAAAGCAGGTATCGCAATCTGAGATGACTTGCGGACACCAATGCCTCATAGTCTGACTGGGAGTGTAGCTTGGTCCCACTGCCCATCTTCTAGAGTAAGGTTAAGTACTTTAACTAAGATCTGCCTTAGGATACTGTCATATTCGTGCAGTATAGGGTTGTCATATGAAGGAGCACATCTTAGGAAATATGTCAACCTTGGCAGAGTCAAGCATTTTGTGAGAAGGTAAAAGGCATCATGGGTGTCAAGATTGCCTATTGGTTGTAGATGTTATGAATGAAAAGAAACTGGATGTCCTGGCTTTAAGTGAGACAAAGCTGAAAAGGGTAGGAGAGTTTCAGTGGGGAGAAATAAATGGGATTAGATCAGGGGTTTCAAATAGAATTAGAGCTAAAGAAGGAGTGGCAATAATGTTGAATAATCAGTTATGGCAGGTAAAGAGGGAATATAAATGCATAAATTCAAGGATTATGTGGAGTAAAATAAAGGTTGGATGTGAAAAGTGGGTTATAGTAAGTGTTTATGCACCTGGAGAAGAGAGAAGTGTAGAGAAGAGAGAGAGATTTTGGGAAATGTTGAGTGAATGTGTGGGGAGTTTTGAACCAAGTGAGACAGTATGTGTGGTTGGGGATCTTAATGCTGAAGTGGGTAAAAATGTTGTGGAGGGAGTAGTAGGTAAATTTGGGGTGCCAGGGGTAAATGTAAATGGGGAACCATTAATTGAGCTATGTGTAGAAAGAGGTTTGGTAATAAGTAATACATATTTTATGAAAAAGATGATAAATAAGTATACAAGGTATGATATAGCACGTAATGAAAGTAGTTTGTTAGATTATGTATTGGTGGATAAAAGGTTGATGGGTAGGCTTCAGGATGTATATGTTTATAGAGGGGCAACAGATATATCGGATCATTATTTAGTTGTAGCTACAGTTAGAGTAAAAGGTAGATGGGACAAAAAGAAAATGGCAACAGCAAGTAAGAGAGAGGTAAAAGTGTATAAACTAAGGGAGGAGGAAGTTAGGGTGAGATATAAGCAGCTATTGGCAGAAAGGTGGGCTAGTGCAAGTATGAGTAGTGGGGGGTTTGAAGAGAGTTGGGATAGTTTTAAAAATGTAGTATTAGAATGTGGGGCAGAAGTTTGTGGCTATAGGAGGGTGGGTCCAGGAGGAAAGAGGAGTGAGTGGTGGAATGAAGAAGTAAAGGGTATGATAAAAGAGAAAAAGGTAGCTTATGAGAGGTTTTTACAAAACAGAAATGTTAATTGAAGAGCAGAGTATATGGAGAGTAAAAGAAAGGTGAAGAGAGTGGTGAGAGAGTACAAAAGAAGAGCAGATGAAAGAATGGGAGAGGCTCTGTCAAGAAACTTTGCTGAAAACAAGAAAAATTTTTGGAGTGAGATAAACAAGGTAAGAAAGCCTAGGGAACGAATGGATTTGTCAGTTAAAAAATGAGTAGGGGAGTTATTAGATGGGGAGCTGGAGGTATTGGGTAGATGGCGGGAATATTTTGAGGAACTTTTAAATGTCGATGAAAAAAGGGAGGCGGTAATTTCATGCATTGGCCAGGGAGTTATAACTTCGTTTAGGAGTGAAGAAGAGCAGGATGTGAGTGTGGGGGAGGTGCGTGAGGCATTATGTAGAATGAAAGGGTGTAAAGCAGGTGGAACTGACGGGATAATGACAGAAATGTTAAAAGCAGGGGAGGATATAGTGTTGGAGTGGTTGGTATTGTTGTTTAATAAGTTTACTGAGTATACCAGGTAAAGTGTACGGTAGGGTTAATATTGAAAGAATTAGAGGTAAGACAGAGAGTAGGATTGCAGATGAGCAAGGAAGTTTAGAGTGGGTAGGGGATGTGTAGATCAAGTGTTTACATTGAAGCATATATGTGAACAGTATTTAGATAAAGGTAGGGAAGTTTTCATTGCATTTATGGATTTAGAAAAGGCATATGATAGAGTGGACAGGAGACCAATGTGGCAAATGTTGCAAGTGTATGGAATAGGTAGTAAGTTACTGAATGCTGTAAAGAGATTTTATGAGGATAGTGAGACTCAGGTTAGGGTGTGTAGGAGAGAGGGAGATTACTTCCCGGTAAAAGTAGGTCTTAGACAGGGATGTGTAATGTCACAATGGTTGTTTAATATATTTATAGATGGGGTTGTAAAAGAAGTAAATGCTAGGGTGTTAAGGAGAGGAGTGAGATTAAATTATGGGAAATTATATGCAAAATGGGAGTTGACACAGTTACTTTTTGCTGATGATACTGTGCTTATGGAAGATTCTAAAGAAAAGTTGCAAAGGTTAGTGGACGAGTTTGGAACTGTGTGTAAAGGTAGAAAGTTGAAAGTGAACATACATAAGAGTAAGGTGATGAGGGTATCAAACGATTTAAATAAAGAAAAATTGGATATCACATTGTAGAGGGGGATTATGGAAGAAGTGAATGTTTTCAGATATTTGGGAGTTGACTTGTCAACGGATGGGTTTATGAAGGATGAGGTTAACCATAGAATTGATGAATAAAAAAGGTGAGTGGTGTGTTGAGGTATCTGTGGAGACAAAAAAAAACGTTATCTATAGAGGCAAAGAAGGGAATGTACGAAAGTATAGTGGTACCAACACTCTTATATGGGTGTGAAGCATTGGGCTGCAAATGCTGCAGCGAGGAGGCGGCTGGAGGCAGTGGAGATGTCCTGTCTAAACGCAATGTGGGGGTGTAAATATTATGCAGAAAATTCGGAGTGTGGAAATTAGGAGGAGGTGTGGAGTTACTAAAAGTATTATTCAGAGGGTTGAAGAGGGGTTGCTGAGGTGGTTTGGTCATTTAGAGAGAATGGATCAAAGTAGAATGACTTGGAGAGCGTATAAATCTGTAGGGGAAGGAAGGCGGGGTAGGGGTTGTCCTTGAAAAGGTTGGAGGGAGGGGGTAAAGGAGGTTTTGTGGGCGAGGGGCTTGAACTTCCAGCAAGCATGTGTGAGCGTGTTAGATAGGAGTGAATGGAGACGAATGGTTTTTGGGACCTGACGAGCTGTTGGAGTGTGAGCAGGGTAACATTTTGTGAAGGGATTCAGGAAAACCAGTTAATTGATTTAGTTGGGCTTGAGTCTTGGAAATGGGAAGTACAATGCCTGCAATTTAAAGGAGGGTATGGGATAGTGACAGCTGGCAGGGACTATTCTCAGCTGTCGTATCTGAGCGCCTCTGCAAAGACAGTGATTATGTATGAGTGAGGTGAAAGTGTTGAATGATGATGAAAGTATTTTCTTTTTGGGGATTTTCTTTCTTTTTGGGTCACCCTGCTTCGGTGGGAGACGGCCGACTTGTTGAAAAAAAAAAATATATATATATATACGTATATATATATATATATATATATATAGTCGTGCCGATTAGGTAAAACTGGTCAATTAGCAAGAACACATCTAAAATTAAGTCCTTTCTAAAATTTTCTCTTATACGTTTTAAAGATATATTTTTTTCATTTATGTTAATGTAAGAATTTATAATTTTGTACTAAGAGAACTTGAAACCTACTAACCTATACAACAAGCGCAATTAATTTAGCCTAACAACTAAATATATTTTAGATACGTTAACATTAATTTAATAATAAACAAACACAATGAAATATATTTTTCGTTAGTTCAGAATGATTTTGGCGAAATTATTGCATACACAAATTTTCACTTGTCTTATATGGCAGGACGTTGCTATTTAAGCCAAATCGAGTTTTACCTAATCGGCACGACTATATATATATATATATATATATATATATA